>JBBDHG010000198.1:2355000-2492500 GCA_037951165.1 Lophius americanus | reverse complement strand
ACAGTAATGTAGACCCCAGAACTCATCCGTCATACAAATATATAAAAAAATTTCAGTAATGAGAATGCATTTTTAAACTGAGTTTTTGTGTCTTGTTTGTTCAGTCAATCGTTTTTTGTCCATATACGCTTATCCTGTTGAGGATCACGGGTGCCGGAGCCCAACCCAGCTGACACTGGGTGAGAGGTGGGGATTTAAGAACTTCACTGGAGCAGAACTAGAACCTGCATGCAGACAAAAGGGCACTGGAGGAACAGTTACAATATTTAATTTGAATATCCAGAGTCCAGAAAACAGGCAGGGATGTCCAGTAATTCAACAATCCAAATAATCCCAAAAAACAATCCAAGTCCAAAACCAGAGAAATCCCAAAAATTAAAGACAGTAAGGATCAGCTTCACACCAATTCAATTCAATTCAAACCAATCCAGAGCTGCTGGAGGTCACGGACCGATGAAGCCAACAGAACCACATCATCTGCAAACAGCAGGATGGAATTCTGAGCTCCATGTTAAATGGAAAACCCAAAACAATATGAGAACAAAAAAATCGGTTAACTTCGTAAGACACCAATATTAAATTTCCGCTGGAAGCTGGAGAATAATGAAATACCCTGAAATGTATTTTGAACATTTGATTCTGTTACTTCAACTCTGTTACTAGTAAACTTTTCCAACAAGTAACAGAGTTGACTTTTAACTCCGTGTGCTAGGCTAAAAAACCTCACAACAGAATTTCATGGTTTTCTGTCACATCAGTTTTAGAAATAAATAAAGGATTGAGTTCAATATTGTGATAACAGCATTGATAAATAATGAATCTCCAGTTGGTGTTCCCTCAACATTTGGTACATTTGTTCCTGGTTCCTTTATTGTTACAATAAAGTTATTTTAAAAAATGAAAAAGAAACTTATAGTAGTTGTTCGATTTCCGACTGACGTGAACGCAGCGTGAAGGAGAATAGAAACTGATCCGGACCTGCTGTTCCTGCTCGTCATCTCGTCAGCCGGGGGTCCCTCACCTCATACCCGCGTCTCCACCCACAGGAACAGGTAACCCGCGTGAGTCCAGACCAGACAAAGGACACGCAGTCCTTCGGTGTGAAGACGAGGACGACCAGAAAACCGTCAACCGGTGAGAAGTGCGAGGGCTAACGATAGCACCGTTACCGGTTCAGTTAGCCGGCGAGCGAAACTAGCGGCTACCGATAAGCGACAAGAGTGATTGTTGAGAGGAACTTTTGACAAAAATAAACTGGGGAACAGTTCAGACTTCTGCCTGACTCTAACTAAAACTTTTAGTGATAGTCGAGACAAAAATGTCTAACTATGACCGGTATGTCGGTAGCATCTATGAGCTACTTCAGCTAACTGGACATGCTAGTCGTACAGTTTGAAGTCAAACGGACGATTATAATGATTCCAGACAGATTCTGTTGGACACAAACGGATGTCGTATTATTGTCCTGCGTTTATTCGTCCACATAGCTAACAAGAACTCT
The DNA here is from genome assembly GCA_037951165.1 of Lophius americanus. Classification (NCBI taxonomy): domain Eukaryota; kingdom Metazoa; phylum Chordata; class Actinopteri; order Lophiiformes; family Lophiidae; genus Lophius; species Lophius americanus. The sequence continues at coordinate 2,490,999 of JBBDHG010000198.1, read as the reverse complement.
ACAGACATGTTAACAATAACCCGCTTATAAGTGCTGTGGCGTTATCTTCTGATAGCTAACGCTGCGTTCAAGTTAACCATAAACTCGGAATTCCCCATTTTCGGTCTGCGTCTCGTGACAACTGAACGGAAATCGGATGGATGCCCTGTGGTGTATTCCAGAACGCGGGCTTAACCATCAATACATTTAGTCTTGTGCCCTGGGTTTACCAATCCTGAGACGCGAAACTGGGATCGGTTCCACAAGAAGTCGGTTCAATCAACTCTGGGTTTGTTAATTCTGAGTGAAACTCGAGAACGATCTTAAGCTATCATCGATGGCGGCAGAGACTGACTCACCATGGCAACCGGGGAAACGTTACGGTCAAGCACAAGAACCATAATAAGATTCTCAACTACTAGAAGGGAGTGGGAGATAATGAATGTGTCTAGATTTTACTGTATTTAAATGCTATAGTTGAGATGGTAGATTACATTCATATTTGATATTTTATATGCTATCTATAGCTATCTCTCTACCCAACGGTCTATCTCTCTACCCAACGGTCTATCTCTCTGCCCAACGGTCTATCTCTCTGCCCAACTATCTATCTCTCTACCCAACTATCTATCTATCTCTCTACCCAACTATCTATTTATCTCTCTACCCAACTATCTATCTATCTCTCTACCCAACTATCTATCTCTCTACCCAACTATATCTATCTCTCTACCCAACTATCTATTTATCTCTCTACCCAACTATCTATCTCTCTACCCAACTATCTATCTATCTCTCTACCCAACTATCTATCTCTCTACCCAACTATCTATTTAATTGCTGCGCTCCCTTTCTATGTCTCTCGCTAATTGGGGCACCTCCACATATTTTTGTTCCTTTTATCTTTTTGTCTAAAACCACGACTTTGACATGTCAGTGTTTGACTGTAATATAATCTGATGTCATAGGATTCCTCCTGGTTTTCAAACTACTTAGTGGAGTACTTTATATAAAATATAGATAGACTTGATTCACACATCAGATTTCCATGAATGAGTTACTCAGTTTTAAAATCTGAATTGATATACACTATCTCATTATTTTCTTTTAGAACAAAATGACATAAGTGTGGTCGGTGCAAACCCAAGCCTGAAGGCACCCCTGACAAAATCTGAGCATGCTCCCGGTCGGATGGAGAACGGTATCCTGAGGGTTCTCCTCCCAGACCTGGTTCAGGGCACCAGTGAGTCCATTAACAATCTGGAATTATGTTAGTCTCCTATCCACCACGACTGCATGGTGATAAAGTTGAAGGTCTGAAGGATCTCCACCACAGCCAGCTTCATCATCGGGATAACAAATCTCATGCCAATACAGTTCCATGGCCCGGTTCCAAAGGGCAGAACCAAAGACCCTCATACTTTCACTAAACGGTCCAGGGAAGATCTTGTTTGCAGGGTGTTCTTACTGATGCCACACGGCCACAACATCTGATGAACCAGCCAAGTTATACAGAACTTCTCAATCACCATAGCAGAATTTTCAGTGCAACACATGTTCATCTGCTGTTTTGCAAGAATCAAACATGACCAGCAACCAGGGACTGATCCTGAGGATTCCAGCAACGCATGTCCACGAGGTCCTCAAGTGGATTCGGGTCTGGAGTCAATGGTATCAAGAACTTCATACTCCAGGACCTGCCTAAACACTCAGACCACATGAGGCCACGCCTTGTCCTGGACCAGGAGGAACCCAGTGTCCACTGGACCAGTGTGAGGTCTGACAGGGGCTCTGAGGGTTTCATCCTGGTACCTAACAGGAGTCAGGTACCGTTGGCTAACACCTAGAGGTCTGTGAGACCCTCCAAGGATCTGCCTCCCTAGACCATCACTGACCCACTACTACGGCTGCAGTAATCGACTATTTTAGTAATTGAGTATTCTGTTGATTATTCTGGCGATTAATCAGGAGCAATAGTAACTAGTAACTATTTGAATCTCTTTTAAAAAAGAAAATAGCTGGAATTGCAATAAAATCTGTCTTTGCAGTCTCCACTAAAACAGTTTAAATAACAAATAAGTTTTTTTTGTTGGATTTATCCTCAGAATCTGTAATGATTTCCAGCGCCTTTAATTTGTTCACAGCGTCGGTCTATCGTGGCTCTTATTTTCCCATTTATTTTTTTGCGAGTTTGTATTAAAAACAAACTATCTGCTGTGGTCTAGATCTCAATAAGAAAGGGCCTTCTATTATTATTATTATTATTATTATTAAACCCACCTAATGTCTCAGTATATAGAAGTGTAGAATCTAAAGAATCACAGTTCAAACATTTATTGACCGTCAGTCTTTGTCTGACTTTTTATCCTCCCCGAATTTGAGGCAGAGTGAGCATCTGTTCAAACTCAAAGATAGGTTATCAACCTCATTTGCCTCCCTTCACCAGGATAGGTGCCTCTCCTTGGAGACGCTGGTCCGGCGTTGAAAAGTGAGAGGAGATGAGGTGACATGTAATAATTATAGTAATAACAATATCTTAAATTTATAAAGCACCTTGTAGAGAGATGATCTAGTTTACAACGAGTAGCTAGCGAAACACGGACTACAACACGATGCCAGGGGTTAGCGGGTACCGGCGGATATTGCAGGATGATAGCGGCCACTCCCTCAGTGTAGCAGGTGAGGATCCGTTTCCGTATTTGTCAGACAGCCCTCCTTTGTTGAGGTGTATGGGAGCGTGGACCTGACGTAACGGTTGGGTGAGGCAGAAACGCCACACAACACTGCCGGTTAGTTGTTCAGATTTAAAACAAAGCCTCGACGCAATTCTCAGTAATCGAGTAACGGAATCGTTTCGGCCCTATCCACCACCCAACCTGTCGTGCTGGATGATATTTGGGGCAGCAGAACTTTCACCACGGCGTCTCAAGACTCTTTGATATCCTTCCCAGGAGCTCAGTGAGAACCTGCTCTCATCTGGGAGGAGAACGGGGCACCAATGGAGAACCTGCTCATCCTGGGGTTCTCTGGTGAACATCAGTCCAGCTGTACGTTGTTGGGCTGTGAGCACAGGTCCACTAGTGGATGTCCCACATGAAACCCTATTAGAGTCAGAACCATCACACAGTAGATGCTGGAGGTCATCTTGTAAGGATCTGGCAGAGCTCCTCCTGCTCCTCCTCACCGTAGGGATCAGATACCAGTCCTGCTGCTGGGTTTTTGTCCTTCCGACCGTCCTGTCCAGATCTTCTGGTGTACTGGCCCGTCTCCTGGTATCTCCTCGAAACCGGCAAAATGCAGAACTAGGGAAGACGGGATACAAAATGCGAGCTTGTTAGCTTTAGCCGCCCTGCTAAAGTTAGCTTCTGAAAACTTCTATTTTCCTCAGCGTGATTCATTTTGACGTGTGAGATGAAGTATAAACCCGTGCTCTTCACTAATAACAGGCTCATGATGTCATGAAGCGTTTATCCATGTGGACAGGATGTTGCAGAGATAAACGGGGGAAACTCCTCCTTCATTTATTGGATATCCAATGTTATCCCATGTTATTGATATAGCATTCATTTTATGGGGGAGGCGTGCAGTAATATCTGTCTGACTCTCTGGGTCGGGAGTGAGTGGCGCCCAGTGTCCAGTCTGACAGACGGTCACAGAGATCCAGAGGTGAGATTCGGCCTTCGTGTAAATAACGCGGGTTATAAGCAGTAGTTGCCAGCAGTCCCGGCGGAGGATGCCAGTGTTACGGCGGGAAGTTGGGTAGATTGGCATTCCTGATTTTCCTCACAAGCAAAAGTTCAAACTTTACTTTATGTTCAAATACATTTTTAGCATGTATTTTCCCGATTATATATAATATTCTCTGAATGTAGCACCTGCAGAGAGGATTTTCAAATGAGCGTCAACCAGTAATTGATTGCAATGTTCATCTGTGTGTCACACGGGATGCCAGCGTGTATATTTTTCCACCAGTAGGATGACACCATAGATCCTACATTTCACACATCCCTACTGCTGATCCAAAATCAAGTTTCGGGCTGGTAGATCAGGGCCATTGAGATCAAACACAGAAGGTTTGGGTTACGTTTCGGCTGAGGGATTAATCTGAACGAGAACTTCTTGCGTCTGATCCAGCTGTATGTATGGAGGAGGAAGGATGAAGCAGATAATGAAAAGAACACTCCACCTACAGTGAAACATTGCGGGGGCTAGGCGGTGCTCTTGATCTGCTTTGCTTCCTCTGGGCCTGTGAAAATATGCAGCATGTCGAGGGTAAGATGGTTTTCCATCAAGCATCAGGAAATCTTGGAAGAAAGATGATGAAAGATCTAGTCATTTATGGGGAACCTGAAGCTTTGCTGTCATTGGATATCCTAAATGGTTGATGACTCTGCATACCGTAAAGTCAACCGAGGCCAGGCTTCAGATGAAGTCCTGGAACATCTGGAGCAGCTGCCAGTTGTCTGACTCCATCCCACAGATGATCTCTGGGGGTATTTGAAATGAGATTACAGAACTGGAGGCCTTTGTTCAGGAGGAACGGGCTACGATTCCTCCGGAATGCTGGCAGAAGGTGCATCACATTAGCACTTTAAGGGTCTCTAAGAAGCCTTGGGAAAGCCCACCATCAAGGCTGGAATCATTCAGAGAGGGCAACCATCAGGAAAACAGCTCTGTGAAAAACACTTTCCAACCGTTGTTAGATCTGTTTATGAAAAACAAAGTCGATTAATAACGACCTGTAATATATCCATCTTCTACCTGGTAACCTCTGCTCCATCTTTTCAGATAACCGTGAGAAAGAAGAGAGAGATGCCTCAGAAAGCCAAGTCCAGGTCCTGGATGGAGCTGAAACACGCTGGGAACGACTGTTTCAAGAAGGGCCAGTATGGAGAGGCCTCAAACATTTACAGCCAGGCCATCAAAGAATTAGAGAAGTCCGGTCAGTGTTCCTAAATGCACACGGCCAAAGGAACGTACAAACCTCCACGGTGACAATCAGACAGTAAATGAAAGTAGAGGCATGATGTTCCACTGCACTGCGTATTATTGACCTCTATGGGGCGCCATTGGGACAATATCCTCTTCCAGATACTTCAGGCTCAGTCAGCATTCATTGATACACTAATAACAATAATAATCCTGTTTTATAGGATAAAAGGAACGATTCGCTGTCATTGGGCCACTTCCTGTAAGCAAATGTTGTATTCATGAAAAAAGTGAGATTTTCTGATTTCTTCTCCAGGTAAAAAGATCCCAGAGGATCTGGCCATTTTGTACTCGAACCGTGCAGCAACCTACCTGAAAGATGGAAACTGTGCAGAATGTGTGAAAGACTGCAACATGTAGGTGTTTGTCTGTAGCTGCCTTTTAAGAGTGACCTCACTCCATTCTACCTGCTTCAGGTAGAGAACATCACTTTTCTCTACCTGAACCAGGTTGTTGTTTCTTATCATCCAGACTCTCACGTTCTGATGGAGCTCAGATGATTTTAAAAAGCTAAACCGTTTTCAACGAGAGCCCAAATGGATACACACACATATATACACACACACACACATATACACACACACACAAACAGATATACACAGAAACACACATATACACACACAAATATAAACACACACATAAAAACACACATACACACACACACACATACACACACACACACACATATATACACACACACACACAAACATCACACACTCTCACACAGGCTCTGTGTTAAAGCATAGATTGTAGATCAGTCAGGCGTTAGCGTGTTGCTAGTAATCCCTGTGTTCTCGTCAGCGGACGATCTTCTCTGGAGCAGCTCTGACTTGTGACCTGAGATCTGAGATGCTGCCGTCTACCTGAATGATGCTAAGCTACTGGCTGCTGTCTAAATCTGCTGCTGTCTAAATCTGCTGCTGTCTAAATCTGCTGCTGTCTAAATCTGCTGCCGTCTCTCAGGTCTTTGGAGCTGCTACCATTTAATATCAAGTCTCTGCTACGGCGTGCCGCCGCCCATGAAGCGCTGGAGCGATACAGGCCGGCCTACGTGGACTACAAGACGGCTCTGCAGATCGACCGCAACATAACCGCTGCTCACGAGGGCACCAACAGGTACCTGGTCACGCATTCACGTCCCTCCACCCGGTCACACAAACACACACGTCCCTCCACCCGGTCACACAAACACACACGTCCCTCCACCCGGTCACACACACACACAAACGTCCCTCCACCCGGTCACACAAACACACACGTCCCTCCACCCGGTCACACACACACACACGACCCTCCACCCGGTCACACACACACACACGTCCCTCCACCCGGTCACACAAACACACACGTCCCTCCACCCGGTCACACACACACACACACACGTCCCTCCACCCGGTCACACACACACGTCCCTCCACCCGGTGTCACACACACAAACGTCCCTCCACCCGGTCACACAAACACACACGTCCCTCCACCCGGTCACAAAAACACACACGTCCCTCCACCCGGTCACACACACACACAAACGTCCCTCCACCCGGTCACACAAACACACAAACGTCCCTCCACCCGGTCACACAAACACACACGTCCCTCCACCCGGTCACACAAACACACACGTCCCTCCACCCGGTCACACACACACACACACGTCCCTCCACCCGGTCACACACACACACACACGTCCCTCCAACCGGTCACACACACACACACACGTCCCTCCACCCGGTCACACACACACACACACGTCCCTCCACCCGGTCACACAAACACACACGTCCCTCCACCCGGTCACACACACACACACGTCCCTCCACCCGGTCACACACACACACACACGTCCCTCCACCCGGTCACACACACACACACGTCCCTCCACCCGGTCACACACACACACACGTCCCTCCACCCGGTCACACACACACACACGTGTCCCTCCACCCGGTCACACACACACACGTGTCCCTCCACCCGGTCACACACACACACGTCCCTCCACCCGGTCACACACACACGTCACTCAGAGGAAACAGGGTAAATGATAATAACGTCTCTCCATCCATTTAAAACTAGTAAACATTCCCTCGGGCTGCAGACAGTTTGTTCTGCTGCTTTTTGAAGAGCTATTTTGAAAACTGTTCTGTAAAAGTCATTTAGTCTCGTACTTTTCCCTGTAAGTTTAACTTTCTATGTTTGTGCTGAGAAACAGTTTAAAATGATGTTTTAATTTCTTCATGATTTCATAGAAATTAAATTGAAAATCGTCCCTCGTCGTTGCAATTTGACTTTTCCACCAAATGGTGCATCCCTAGAAGATTTGGACCGGTCCAGTTCATCGGCTGATCCAATGATGCTGGTTTTTCATTTTACTGAAGAGGTTCCTTTGATAGTGGAACGATGTTCTCAAAGGATTCTGTAGGAAAATGAAGATCAGGAGGGATTCCTCCGATGAAGCTCTGTTGTTTGTGAGGAGACGCTCAAAGACAGCAGCAGGATAAAATAAGAGAACTGCTGCCTTTGATGTCACATACAGTCTGTTTGAACAGAGTCAGGCGGCTTTGATGTCATTTCTAACGTTAAAAGAGGCGGTCCTGGGGAACACTGGAAAAGTAGCTTCTCTATCTGCCGTCATTTATACTGGCGCTTGTGTCATGTGACCAGGTCGTTTATATTTAATAACTCTTTATTTATTATCCATGGGTCTTTATGGAGGCGAGAGCGAGGAGGTCTTCCTGGGTGGTACTAAGTTTTTGGTTCTGATCGACTTTTGTTGTTGTGGTATCCATCCTTATAGTGGGCCTCCAAACTTTCCCAGCAGAATTTCATTTGTTGGGCTCTTGGGTGTTTTCAGGGTCAGGATTCTTATTTTCCCACCAGAATGTTAGATCCTTAGTGAGGTTGTATTTAAGAGACGTTCTCTGCTGAGGTCCAGTTCATGGAGCTGCTTTCATTCTGAAAGGCTGTTTGGTGTCAACCCGGCCGGTCTGTCCTGCATCAGCTACTGCTGGAGGTTTCAGTGCATCCAGAGGACTCAGGCAGGTTCTGTTGATCCGTGTGGGGTTCTGTTGATCCGTGTGGGGTTCTGTTGATCCGTGTGGGGTTCTGTTGATCCGTCTGGGGTTCTGTCTCAGGATGGTGAAGGCGCTCACAGAGGCGGACGGACTGTCATGGAGAGAAAAGCTTCCCCCTATTCCTGCCGTTCCTTTTTCGGTTATCGAGAAGCTGACCCAGTCGACGCAACCGAATCCGAGCCCGCAGCAGAACGGCAGCACACGACCGGACAAAGCTGGTAAGAAGATTCCTCAAACATCTGTGATGGAGGAGAGACATATCTGGTGGGTCACCCATCCATGATGAATCATGAGTGTGTAATGTTTCTTCTTCTCCGTCCTCCTCGCCACACGTGTCTCCGTCACGCTTGTCCTCTCGTCAGCTCCCAGCAGTACGGATCTGAACAAAGGCCAAGCCCTCAAGGAGGAAGGAAACGCCCTGGTGAAGAGAGGAGCGCACAAGGCCGCCATAGAGAAGTACAGCCAGAGTCTCAAACACAACCCCTCTGAGGTCACGACCTTCACCAACCGGTGCGTCCGCTCGCCACTCACGCCGCCACCACTGTACCTGTATTCTCTCTCTCTCTCTCTCTCTGTCTCTCTCCCTCTCTCTCTCTCTCTCTGTGTTTCTCTCTCTCTGTCTGTCCCTCTCGCCTGCTCTGTCTCTCTCTTTCTCTCTTTCTCTCTGTTTCTCTCTCTCTCTCTTATGTGAGTTAGATGTTGGTGAGATCTGTCACCACCTCATTTCTTCATGATGACCTTCAGATCCACGTACACTGCTCTCAGGCATTCTGTTGTCTCATCACATGACTGGTGACATCACATCCTGTTCTTAGTCTTTAGTCTATACTTCTGTCTTGGGTCAACCTTAGCGTTGTTCATTTGGACCCTTGGACCCTGTTCAGGTGGTCTCTGCTCCCAGAGTATTCACAGCTGTGGTACAAGAGCTTCTTTGAACTCTGGGGGGATGAGGAGGAGGATGATGATGATGAGCTCAGAAACCACCAGAACACTGTTGACGCAGAAGGAGAATCCACCTTATATCAGTATGTTTGGGTTACAGTAAACCTTTCAAATGAAGAGCCATTTCTATATTACTTTAAATAAGTATACAAATGTAAGTATATCTTTCAATTATCAGCAATTTTAACTTTTGAAACTAATTGCTAAATATTTAGGTGTTGTAATATTTGAATGCAACCATTTGATAAGGAGGGTTAGGGTTAGTTCTCCTGCAGCGGGGCATCTGGGTCCTTAGAGTCTGGCTGGGTTCTAAAGACCAGTGCCGGTTTCACAATATCTCGTCTGCAGGTCCATTAAAAGCTTCTTCAACTCCTCTCATCCAGATGCCTGGGTCTCCACCCGACAAATTATTAGAGGTTCCTATCAAAGTATCTCATCTGAGCAAACATCAGGCGCTCCTCAGGAACCAGGATACTAGTTCTCACCGTAGATCCAGACAGGAACATGAAGAACCAGGTCTCTCTGTGCTCGCCGTACCCACAGTACGATCCAAACCCGGGTTCTGCTGTGCCCATCCAAACCGTTCACGCATACATTTGTTTGTGTGGTCGAGAAATAGTTCTTAGATCCATGAATATTGGTCTTAATAAGGTCTCAAATTGTACTTGTTTAATTCTGCAGAAACCTGTGATACAGAACCAAACCAGAACCGGCGCCTCTACAAGTGTTTTATGATTGATGCCGGCGTCAGAGATTAAGACTTAAACAGCGTGTGACGGACAAGTTGACGATTTAATAACCATTCCAACAAAAGTTTATCACTTACTCCATTTAAAGCAAATGAATCAGCAGCTTCTATCTTAGCTCAACATAAAGACAACATAAATCAATCAAAACAAACACAGGACGTTTCAAAAATACATTTCCATTTGTCTCAAACTAAATATCGGATGTTTATATAGACAAATAACCGCTAGAGCCGCGGAGGAATCCCTTCTCTACCGAGGACGGCCTCTCGGCAGAAAAAAGCCGGCCTGTCCTTTGAAGACCACGAGAGTGGCTACTTCCTGTTGTCCTCCAGTCTGTAGCAGGAGATTCCTGCTGGTGACGATCTCATATCTCCATAAATCCAGAGAGTTTGACTTTTCTTTCTGATTGTGGAATCAGCACATTCTTGTGTTTACTGTTGTGCAGTGTCTTTTAAGTGCTCTTATTTTGAAGGATGACGGTGGAAGTAATGTTGGTGGGCACCGGGAATGTGTTCTGACTTGATGAAATAATTCAGAACAGTAGTTGGTAATTGGCTTCTCTTTGTACAATATAGAGATCAGCGTGTAATTAACAAATACAAATATATCTTGAGTGAAATCATTTATTTGTACATACTTGTTTATTCTTGTGCATTGTTGTGAGGAAGTAAACATTCAGACCTTTGTCTCTCACGCGAAGAACGGTTTAAACGCTAACGTTCATGGAGAGAAGGATAAAAGGACAAAATTAAACTGCTGCCTCTGGCTCCTCCCATCGGTACGCCTGTGCTATAATTATAGTGTAATGATAATAATAATAATAATACAAATATAATAATAAAATGCATTATGAACTGACAAATGCGGGTCTTGCTTGGAAAAAGATTAAAATTCTGATTTTAAGTAGCGGTCGGGTCTTAATTTAACTTGGCGGACCGCCCAAGTCCAGCCTATGTGAAGCAATGTTTTATACTACAAACAGGCTCCATTCTTTCACAGCACCTCCATGAATGTCTATTTAGAGACAGCAGCGTGAACATGAGTGAAACCTACCTTCTCCAAGAATCCTTCAGTGATATCCTTCAACATCTGTTCTATATTATTATATTATTTATTATTATTTACACCAACCCGAGGCACAAATAATCTAACACCCACGCACGGGTACCAGGGTAACGAGACGCTCAGTCATCCGTCCCACCTGTCGGTGGTTACAATGTTTCGGCTGATTGGCGTAAGTCTTCGGTGTCTGCATCCCGAGTGTAGAATTCAGAGGATGATGAAGATTCTCCGGAGTGATGGTGTCGTTTATCAGATGTTCACACAGGGTGGACTGAATGTTGGTCTGTCTCTGGTGCTGATCTTCGTGTTTTAATATCTCCTGTGTGTGTGTGTGTGTGTTTTTTCAGGGCCTTGTGTCACCTGTCACTCAAGCGGTACGCAGATGCAGTCAGGGACTGTGACGAGGCTCTGATGATTGACAGCAGCAATGTCAAGGCTCTGTACAGGAGGGCTCAGGCCCACCGGGAGCTAAAGGTGAGGGTTTGTTTCCCACAGAGGTTTTTCCACTTGTTCGTCTGTTTGGAGATGTGCGTCCTCAGAAAAGAGTCGCAACTAGTATTTGTAACGTTTTATGTTTCAGTGAAAAGACCCCGACAGATTTCATCTGGATGTGGAAGCCTTATTCCTAACCTTTAACCCCTAACCCCAAATGATAATTTCTTTGTTTTTGGAAATGAGATCTGGATTCCTTCCATGATGTTTTAGTTATTTTGAGTTTAGAGGTTGAACAAAATAAGCAAGACTATACGAAGGTGAAAAAGCAGCACAAGTGAAGGTTCTGCAGAAGCAGCCCGTCGGGCGCGGTCCAGTCTTCATCAGACCGCTCTTTGTTACGGAGAACAACAGAGCGCCATGCAGGAGCAGAGAGAAGGTGGAACCTGGAGGAGGAGAGGAGACCGCTGACCAACCTTTTCCTTTGGGCAGGAGCTCCGTGTCGTTGGTTGGATTCCTCCCGTTCTCTCCTGCGTCTGGATCGATCGTCTCTGTGCTTTTTTCTCCCGGCAGACGGCTTTTCTGCCGAGTTAGACTTTTCTCCGGTTAGGAATGAAAATGCTTATAATAGTGAGTAGGTGGTCTTTTCTGTGATGATTATTCCAGCGTATAAAAAGGACTTACCTTCTCTCTCCTAACTCACTGTCACCTGTGCAGGACATCAAAGCCTGCATGGACGACCTCAACAACCTGCTGAAGGTGGAACCGAAGAACTTGGCTGCCTTGAAGCTGCTGCAGGACGTGCAGAAGAAGTGAGGACGCATACGGACCGGCGGAGGGGATCCGAGAGCCGAGCGGCGATCCCGTCCGACCCAAAGACCGCTCCTGCCTCCGAGCTCCTTTGATCCGGTTCCTCTAGCTGGAGCAAACCCGAGCGTCGTCTCCAGACGACTCTGGACAGTAAAGCTCATGGAGCAGCGATGGAGCCTCAGCTAGAATGTTCTTCTCCAGTTTTACAGTTGTGGTATTAATGGTTATTTCAAAGAGCTGAAATGCTGAACGCATCCAAACTCTAGCAGAGAATAAACTTTAATCACCGGCGTCTGTAACGGAGTCAAGACCAGAACCGAGGCTTTCATTCTCCTCCGCCCTTAAGAGTCTAATGATGTTTCATCCCTATAACAAATCCTTCAGCTGTCGGGTTTCAGTCACAGACCCACACATTTACCGAAACAGCTGGTACCAGCTCCCACCTGCTGGTACCAACACCCACATGCTGGTACCAACACCCACATGCTGGTACCAGCTCCCACCTGCTGGTACCAGCTCCCACCTGCTGGTACCAACACCCACATGCTGGTACCAGCTCCCACATGCTGGTACCAGCTCCCACCTGCTGGTACCAACACCCACATGCTGGTACCAGCTCCCAAATGCTGGTACCAGCTCCCACATGCTGGTACCAGCTGCCACATGCTGGTACCAACTCCCACATGCTGGTACCAACTCCCACATGCTGGTACCAACTCCCACATGCTGGTACCAACTCCCACATGCTGGTACCAACTCCCACATGCTGGTACCAACTCCCACATGCTGTCCCACATGCTGGTACCAACTCCCACATGCTGGTACCAACTCCCACATGCTGGTACCAACTCCCACATGCTGTCCCACATGCTGGTACCAACTCCCACATGCTGGTACCAACACCCACATGCTGGTACCAGCTCCCACCTGCTGGTACCAGCTCCCACCTGCTGGTACCAACACCCACATGCTGGTACCAGCTCCCACATGCTGGTACCAGCTCCCACCTGCTGGTACCAACACCCACATGCTGGTACCAGCTCCCAAATGCTGGTACCAGCTCCCACATGCTGGTACCAGCTGCCACATGCTGGTACCAACTCCCACATGCTGGTACCAACTCCCACATGCTGGTACCAACTCCCACATGCTGGTACCAACTCCCACATGCTGGTACCAACTCCCACATGCTGGTACCAACTCCCACATGCTGGTACCAACTCCCACATGCTGTCCCACATGCTGGTACCAACTCCCACATGCTGGTACCAACTCCCACATGCTGGTACCAACTCCCACATGCTGGTACCAACTCCCACATGCTGGTACCAGCTGCAGAGAAATGAACCACTTCTGTTTGAAGTGAAGGTCCGTATTGAAGCCCCGCCCGCTCACAGGTGGAGGCAGGAAAGCTCCTGCTGTGGTTGAAGGTGTTTGTTCTGTGTTGGAGTTGGATGCGATGTTTATTCCTCTTATTTGTGAGTGTTTGTCAGAGCTTTGATGTCCCTGCAGGTTTGCTTGTGTTTGACTGATTAAAGGGTAAAATTGGGCTGGAATGTTTCCGTGGTGCTTTGGTTTGTTTATTTACCTGCAGACTGACTTCACCTCGTCATCAGTCACTTACCTTAGAGGAAGAGTACGGCAGACATTCAAACTGACGTATCTGGTAAACCATCGTTGTTTCCTCAGCTTTACTTGTTTAAACATCTTGAGTCCGATTAGAATAAAGTTTGGTTTTGTTGTGATTTTAAAGGATTAGACACAGAATCTTCTTCATCTAACCGCTAAATTTTATCCGTGCTGGGGATTGAACCAGGGACCTTCAGATTAGTGGACGACTGATTTACCAGCTGAACCACCGTTGCGCCAATTAAAAGATAATGCAGATATGATCATCATCATCAGAGATGATGATGCACAATTAAAACAGATAAACCAAGTCCAAACCAAGAAGTGTTTTTCCACAGCAGCTTTTTATGAACATGTTCGATATTGATCTATTCATGTAATTCATTCGATAGTAATAGTCCTAAAGTCTTACAGTCCTTGTCTGTCCTAATAAGTCCTACAGGACCTATAGTCCTATAAAGCCCCCCTTTGGGGCCTTTCTGTGGATTTTGCATGTTCTCCCCATGTCTTCATGGGTTCTGTTCAGGTCCTCCTGCTTCCTCCCACAGTCCAGAAACATGCAGTGGAGGTGAACTGGTGACTACACTATCCGTGAGTGATCGGGCGTCTGTCTGTGTGTCGGTCCTGTAATGAACCCGGTGTCAGCGGGGATAGGCCCGTTCTGCTGTCAGCACCCTGGTCCCCCGACTCGTTTTTCCCAGCAGGACGTTTGGCAATTAGACATTTTCTGCTTCTGATTTGTTTCTCCTCTTTTTTAAAACAGGATTTAAAAAAAAAAACCTAAACTTGTTTTTTTTTAAAACAGTCGTCTGCATCCGTCTCGTTCAGCTGCTGCGTTTCTTTTTCCTTTTAATATTTAACTTAAAAAAAAAGTAAAGTAAATCAGTAAAAATCAAACGGTCAAATCAGCAGCGAGAGAAAAACTCTGTTCCCACAATAAGAATGAAACGACTAGAAAAGGAAAGTTCTCCTTCCTGATTCGGCTCATTAAGATTCATTTCACTCTCACAAACACCTTCGAGATCTTTTTTCTTCTTTGCCTTCGAGGGTTGAAACTAAACAGTTTACAGAACCGATTCATCGTCGTCTTCCGAGTTCAGTTTGTCAGAAACAGTTTTAAAAAATGCGTTTTGGTTTTCAGTCGATTATTCTCCAAGACTAACATAACTATGAATATTATTATTATTATTATTATTATTATTATTCAAAGAGATCCCCCTAAATTACAAACACTGTACTTTTAATCTGTGGTAAGGAGTTTGGCGTTTTTGTCATTGGTCAAAGTCTCAGAAGATTCCGGGCGGCGAACGCTGCAGATGAGTGACGGCAGGCGTTCAGGACATCAGTGGATAAAGAGGCGACGAAGGTTTGATAATCTACGGACCGAACCACAAAATGTTATTCAGTCTGGGTAAAGAACGAAGCATGACATCTGGACCCGATGTAAACCCTCCATGTCAGAGCTGATCGGTGTGAACCCGACACAGACGGCCAGTGACCCCGTCACCTTCATCATCATCATGTCCCGCGGCGCTGAGATGACAGGGGCTGTGGAAGTATTATGAGGCTAAAAATGTTGTCTGTCCATCATCGTCCATCCATCCATATATTTGTCCATCTGCCCATCCAGCCATCTATCCACGCATCTATCCATCGTCCATTCATCCATTGGTCTGTCCATCCCTCCACCTATCCATCGTTCGTCCATCCATCTGTCCTTCCATTCGTCCATCCGTCCATCTGCCCATCCATCCATTTATCCATCTATCTGTCCATCTATCCAGCCATTAATCTGTCCCTCCATCAGTCCGTCAATGCATCCATCCATCCATCCCTCAATCCATCCATCTATCATCCGTCCGTCCGTCCGTCCTTCCATCGATAGTCTTAATACTTTTACACTAGATTTTTTATTGAAAAGTAACACAAATATAAGAGAAAAATGGATTCAAAAATATAAATAAGGTAAATTCTTCCATAACAGAGCGAAGAGCAAGAAACAAGAAATTATTATTAGGCTGATATATCAGTTCTGTCTCTGTGATGGAGAATAGAATAGAATAAACGGCGTCGACGGGAACATCAGTGTGATGTCATCACGTTTAGTGCCAGTCGGCGGAGGTTCTGCTGCTGTGGGAGTTTTTTAGAAATAAGCGGCGGCGTCTTGAAGGACGATGATCCGGTCCAGTGTGACGTCACACGATTCATTGTTGTCTAGAAAATCCTTAACTTCTGAATAAAAGCAGAAAAAGGAAGTAAACTTCAGTTTAAACACCAAGAAGAAGAAAGACAGTAAATGTAAACATTAGAACCATTAGGGTAGAGATTGGGGAGTGATCTGATGCCAATGTTTTAAAAAACAAAAGTTCTGACCCATCTGTAAAGGAGATTTTAAAGGGAATAAAAAGTGTCGTAGCCCGAGTTTCAAGCCGTCCGTCCGTCTATCTGTGGACATTTGTGCTGCTGGGTTGACTGTATGAACCTGGATGGTTTTCACTGTATAAATCTTTAAGGTATGTAGTAGTATTAGTAGTAATAGTAGCAGAAGTAGTATTAGTAGTAGTACTAGTAGTAGTAGTAGAGGTAGAGAGTAGTTTAGAGGCGTGTCTCAAAGACATTAAGACTTGGATGACCTGAAACTTTTTACTATTAAATTCAGATAAAAGTTATTGTGTTGACACCCAAACACCTTAGAAACAATTTATCTGATGATATATGTGTTTTCTCGCCATGTAAGGTCACATGATCGGTGACTGGTTCTGCTGCTGTGGTTCTGCTGCTGTGGACCTGCTGGATGTCCAATGATCACAAGATGCTCATGATTATTTTTGTTGTCATTATTATTATTATTGTATAGTATTCCCCCATAAGCTGTCACTATATGTTACATTAATATTAATGTTATTATCGATCATGGAGATGTTGGAGAAAGTGGATTATAGCTGATATCTTTGCTGCTTTTCCCCCGTCTGTATCTCTCCTCACCTCTCTCTCTCTCTCTCTCTCTCTCTCTCCTCTCTCTCCTCTCTCTCTCTCTCTCTCTCTCTCTCTCTCTCTCTCTCTCTCTCTCTCTCTCTCTCTCTCTCTCTCTCTCTCATCTCTCTCTCTCTCTCTCTCTCTCTCTCTCTCTCTCTCTCTCTCTCTCTCTCTCTCTCTCTCTCTCATCATGGCAGTAGGCCGTCCCCCCTGAGTCTTGGATCTACTCGAGGTTTCTGCCTGTTAAAGGGCAGGTTTTTCTCGACATTGTCGAGAAAAACCAAATTGAGGAATTTGTTGTGTCTGTAGATAATTATATAAAGAGTTTGTTCTAGACCGGATCTTTCTGGAAAACACCTTCAGACAACTGTTGTTGTGAATTGGTGCTGTATAAATAAAGATTGATTGATTGATAGTAGTAGTAATAATAGTAGTAGAAGTAATAGTAGAAATAGTAGTAGTAGCAGCAATATTATTACTATTAATAGTAGTAGTAGCTGCAATATTAGGAGTAGCAGAAGTAGGAGGAATATTAGTATTAGAAGTAGTTGTTATATTAGTAGTAGTAGTAGGATGAATTTTAGTAGTAGTAGTAGTAGCCGTAATATAAGTAGTGGTAGTAGTAGGAATATTAGTAGTAGTAGTAGGAGGAGGAAAAGTAGTAATAGTGGAAGTAATAATATAGCAGTAGTAGTAATAGTGGAAGTAATAATATAGCAGTAGTAGTAATAGTGGAAGTAATAATATAGCAGTAGTAGTAATAGTGGAAGTAGTAGTAGCAGAAGTTGTAGTAGGAGGAATATTAGTAGTAGAAGTAGTTTAGTTTTAGGTTTTTTTTTTGGTTTTAGTTTTTACCTTCTTTGGTCAGGACATTCCCCTCTCTTCATCAGTCTTCATCAGTCTTCATCAGTCACCAACCTCGGTGTAAACTTTGACCCTCAACTCACTTTGGAATCCCACATCAAACACATCTGAAGATCTCCTTTCACCATCTCAGAAATATTTCGAAACTCCATTCTTCACTAACCTTGAGTGATGCTGAAAAGCTGGTCAACGCGTTCGTCTCCTCCAGACTGGATTACTGTAACGACCTTCATCACTCCTCATCGGGATCCCTAATAAAAGTCTTCAAAGACTGCAGTATGTTCAAAACAGTGCTGCAAGGATCCTGATGAGAGTTCGTAAACACGAACACATCACCCCCGTTCTTCATTCCCTACATCGTCTTCCCATCTCCACCAGGATTGATTATAAGATCTCTCTCCTCCCTCACCAGTGTATCCATGGTAACGCACCCCCCTATCTGAAAGAACTGTGAGTACCCCACTGACCTCAACACGATCCCTCCGTTCTACCCACTCATACCGCCTCCTCCTTCCCCAGACTAAGCTCAGCACCATGGGTGATCGGGCCTTCTGTTCTGCTGCCCCTCGTCTGTGGAATGCCCTCCCTGACCATCTCAGGGCTCCACAGACGACTGACACATTTAAAAAGGACTTAAAACTTTCCTTTTTGGCAGAACCTATAACTTTAATTAACATTGCTGCTTTTTGGTCATGTTTTTATATAATTATTATTATATTTTTTATTGATGAATTTACCTGCTTTTACTTTGTAGCACTTTGAGATCTGATCCAAATGTAAAGTGCATTATAAATTAAATGTATTATTATTATTATTATATTATTAGTAGAAGTAGTAGTAGTAAATGCAATATAAGTGGTGGTAGTAGTAGGAATATTAGTAGTAGCGGTAGTAGCAGAAGTAGTAGTAGAAATAGTAGTAGTAGCCGAGGTAGTAGTGGTAAAATTAGTAGTAGTAGTAGTAATAAATTAAATGTATTATTATTATTATTAATAGGAATATTATTAGGAGCAGTAGTAGGAATAGCTGCAATATTAGAAGAAGTATTAGTAGGAATATTAGGAGGAAAGTTATTTTTATTAGTAGTAGTAGTAAGAATATAAGTAGTAGTAGGAAAATGATTATTATTATTAGTAGTAGTAGTAGCTGCAATATTAGGAGTAGCAGAAGTAATAGTAGTAGTAGTAGTAATAGTAGTAGTAGTAGCAATACTATCATTATCATCATTAGTAGTAGTAGCAATATTAGTAGTAGGAGAAGTAACAATAGTAGTAGTAGTAATAGTTGCAATATTATTATTATTATTATTATTATTATTACTAGTAGTAGTAGTAGTAGTGCCAGTATAAGTAGTAGTGGTAATAGCAGCAATATTATAATTAGTAGTAGTAATAGTATGAATGTTACTATTAGTAGTAATAGTAGTATAAGATCTTTATTTTTGTTATCATACAGTCTTAAGATGACCCGATTCCTATCACACATGTTTTGATGGTGGGAGGAAACCCCGGAGAGAACATGCAACTCAAAACAGAAAGGACCTGGGATGAACTGGGGTTCGAACCCGAGACCTTCTTGCTGTGAGGTGCAGTGCCTCACGGTAGTCATTTTGGTTCCCTTTCATGAAAAGTGGAGCCACCGACCCAGTCTGCTATTCCAGAGGTTCTGCCCTCGATGTTCAGGCAATGTTGCAGAGTCGTGTCAGCCATGACAGCATTACAACATCCAGAGCTTTAAGATACT
This sequence comes from Lophius americanus, assembly GCA_037951165.1. NCBI lineage: Eukaryota > Metazoa > Chordata > Actinopteri > Lophiiformes > Lophiidae > Lophius > Lophius americanus. Next base: position 2,471,750 of record JBBDHG010000198.1, on the reverse strand, counting down.
CAGGGCGGATCTCAGGTGGAACCATCTCTGGTTCCACCTGGGAATACGTGTTGGCGGGATTAAGGAGATCCCAAATTATTCCTTCCACCGCCTGATAACTTTCTCAGTGGAGGTCATCACGTCCCCATCCACCCCGTAGACAGAGACAGGGTGGATGAATGACGGCTTTCCCCACCTGAGGTGCCAGAATTTATCGGGGCTTACTGAAAGTATTCTTGCAGTCACGATCTTGTTTTTGCCTCCGTGACTGCCACAGATGCGTGTCGCTTGGCCTGCCGGTAGCTGTCAGCTGCTTCAGGAGTCCCACAAGCGATCCATGCTCTGTAAGACTCCTTCAGCCTGACGGCATCCCTCACCTCTGGTGTCCACCAGCAGGTGGGGGGATTACTGCAGAGACTAGCACCGTTAGCCTTGCGACCGCAGCTCCCAGCAGCCGCCTCAGTAATGGCAGAACGGAACATGGACCACTCAGTTTCCCTGTCCCCCGCCACCCCAGGAACGCGGTTGAAGCTCTGCCGGAGGTGGGAGTTGAAGACCATCCTGACAAGGTCGGCCAGACGTTCCCACCAGACCCTCACTATTCGTTTAGGTCTACCAGGTTTGTCCAGCTTCTCGCCCGTCATCATATCCAACTCACCTTCAGGTAGTGATCAGTTGACATCTCATCTCCTCTCTTCACCCTAGTGTCCAGAACATGCGGCCGCAGATCAGCTGACACAACTACAAAGTCCATCATCGATCTGGGACCTAGGGTGTCCTGGTGCCAAGTGCACTATTGGAGACCCGTATGTTTGAACATGGTCTTCGTTATGGACAATCTAGCACAGAAGTCCAATAACTGAACACCACTAGGGTTCAGATCATGCAGGCCGTTCCTCCCAATCACGCCACTCCGGGTCTCGCTGTCATTGCCCACGTGAGCGTTGAAGTCTCCCAGTAGGACAACGGAGGTCCCTGTTGGGGCGCTTTCCAGCACCTGTTCCATGGACTCCAGAAAGGGTGGGTACTATGAACTGGTGTTTGGTGCATAAGCGCACACAACAGTCAGGATCCGTTCCCCAACCCGAAGGCGCAGGGAAACAGTCTCTTCATCCAACGGGGTAAACTCCAATTCATGGTCAGAGAGCTGGAGAGCTCTGGGTAAGAACACACCTGCCCTCCACCTCTCACCTGAAGCAACAGCATAGTAGAGGGTCCAGCCCCCATCGAGAAGGCAGGGTCCAGAACCAGTGCTGTACGTAGAGGTGAGGCCGACTATATCTCTTCATGTGTTACATACATGTGTATAAATATCTATGAAGATCTGTGCGTTACATATATGTATATAAATATATATAAAGATCTGTGCGTTACATATATGTATATAAATATATATAAAGATCTGTACGTTACATATATGTATATAAATATCTATGAAGATCTGTGCGTTACATATATGTATATAAATATATATAAAGATCTGTACGTTACATATATGTATATAAATATATATAAAGATCTGTGCGTTACATATATGTATATAAATATATATAAAGATCTGTACGTTACATATATGTATATAAATATCTATGAAGATCTGTACGTTACATATGTGTATAAATATCTATAAAGAGCAGTTATGTTACATATATGTACATTAATATCTATGAAGAATCTGTACTGTTGAGTATATGTATATAAAAATCTATAAAGATCTGTGAGGTTACATATATATGTATAAATATCTAAAAAGATCTTTAATGTTACATATATGTATATAAATATCTATAAAGATCTTTAATGTTACATATATGTATATAAATATCTATAAAGATCTTTAATGTTACATATATGTATATAAATATATATACAGACCTTTAATGTTACATATATGTATATAAATATCTACAAAGAGCTCTAATACTACATTTATGTATATAAAGATCTATAATGTTACATATAGGTATATAAATATCTATGAGGATCTGTAATCTTGCGTATATGTACATAAATATAAAGAATCTGTACTGTTGAATATATGTACATAAATATCTATAAAGATATTTGATGTTACATGTATGTGTACAAATATCTATAAAGATCTGTAATGTTACATATATGTATATAAATATCTATAAAGATCTGTAATACTATGTGTATCTATAGTACTATATATGTATTTAAATATGTATTCCTTATTTATATTACCTCCTAAATCACCCTGACAGTTTTTTTTATTTCTAAGGAATAGTTTTCCTTTTCATTATATATATTATATACGGTTTATTTGTGTATCTACTCGTTTTACTGCATCTGCTCTGAGTGTTGTGGTGGAAAGGTGGACAGAAACTGAAAGTTACTTAGTGCACTTTTGATTAACCGTTTGAGAATGCGTGACCTCGGAGGAAAACCTTTGCCTTCCTGACTGGGCTTTGCTGGGGGCTCGAGTCTCGCCTGCAGCCTGGAGCCGGAGGATCGGACCTGGAGTGTCGATCCTACGAGGTCGATCCAAAGTAGCAGTGAACGTCACGTTGTCCTGGACCACACTGAAGGACCGACTCGACTGTAAATGCTGTGACAGCGATAGGAGATCCGATCACAAGTTTCAACATTAAATGTACACAATCAGCCATAAAATTATGACCAATGACAGGTAAAGTGAAAGTTTTTTTCATAATCATGGTTACTTCTCAGTGGATGGGACGTACACTGCTCAAAACAATAAAAGGGAACACGTTATCATCACAGCGTAACTCCAAGTCAATCATACTTCTGGGATATCAACCGGTCCAGTCAGGAAGAAATAATGATTGTGAATCAGTTTCACCTGCTGTTGTGTAAACGGGACAGACAACCAGTGGACAGGAGGGACAATCAGGGAGACAACCTCTATTAAGGGATGTTTCTGCAGGAGGTGTCCACGGACCATTTCCCTCTCCTCATCCTTTCTGGCTGATTATCGGCTAGTTTGGCATTTTTCAAGAGGCAACGTTCCAACACCACTAGTGGTAACATGAGGCGTGTCTGCAGCCCACAGAAGTTCTCAGGTGGTGCAGCTCCTCCAGGATGGACATCCATACGCGCCACGGCCAGCAAGTCTGCTGTGTCTCCCAGCACAGTGTCAAGAGCGTGGAGGAGATACCAGGAGATGGGCCAGTACACCAGGAGAGGTGGAGGGGGCCGGAGGAGGACTACAACCCAGCAGCAGGACCGCTACCTTCTCCTTTATGGAAGGAGAAACTGGAGGAAGACCACCAGAACCCTGCAAAACGACCTTCTTCTCACATATCAGAGCAGGTTCACACTGAGGTTATGTGACAGAAGTGAGTCTGGAGCCGCTTTGGAGAACCTTCTGCTACCTGCAACATCCTCTATGCTTACCGGTTTGGCGGTGGGTCACTAATGATCTGGGTAGGCATATCTTTGGAGGACCGCAGACTTCAACCTTCTAACCAGGGGTACCTTGACTGCTGTAGGTACGGGGGTGAGATCCTCAGACCCGTTGTCAGACCATATCCTGGCGCAGTGGACCCTTTGGCTCCTTCTGGTTCATGACAAAGCCTGGACTTGTGTGGCTGGAGTGTCAGCGATTCCTGGATGACGAAGGCATGGATGCTATTGACTGGACCGCCCGTTCCCCAGACCCGAATCCAATCCATCACCTCTGGGACATCATGTATCGTCAACCGCCGCACCACACTTTCAAGGAGCTGACTGATGCCCTGATCCAGGTCTGGGAGGAGATCCCAGGAGACCATCCTTGGTCTCATCAGGAGTAGGTCCAGACTTTGTGGGGAGAGTAATAGACACGTGGAGGACAGACACGCTACTGACACCGGAGTTGCTTTGAGTAAACTCACCAAAGTTGGATTCGCCTGGGATCTCATGTTTCCACTTCGAGTTTGAGTCTGGTTCTGAATCCAGTCCTCCGTGGGTTCATGATTCTAGTTTGCACTGATCGATCTTACATTATTTTGTTCTCAACAAATAAGACTGTCATCAATAAAGATTTTCAACCGGAATATTTCATTCATCCAGTTTTGGGATGTGTGATTTAAGTGTTCCCTTTTTTTTTTTAATTACCTGGTTACCCGTCAGTGGGTGGGATATATTACCTGGTACCAGGACGTGGATGAGCTCTGCTGAACCCGGTGAGATCAAGAAACAGAACGGCGATACCTCAGAACTGATAAAACCTTTATTTCAATTTAAATCGTCTTTTACATTTTGTCCTGTTTATAACATGTAAGGTGAAACTAGAGCTGGATTTGGTTTTAAAAGGACATACACAAATCTAGTATTACGTCAATAACCAAGGTGGGGGGAGGGGTTCTCTTAAGAGGGGGGGGGGGTCATTTTCTCATTTTTATCGGTGTCTTTAAGCTAAGTCTAAATTTAAACAACCACGTGCGCGCTAAGCAATAAACCGTCACAGAAGCAAACGTTTTGTATTTTTTTTGTATTTTCTTTTTTGTATTTGAAGCAGAATACTGGTCAGTAAAAACAAAATGAGTCGAGATACCAGATATACAGACAGGCTCGGTGCCACATTCACGACTGCATGGGTCCGTTCCTCCTCACAAAGCCTCTAACGATCTCCTCTTTGTTCAGATAACGAGAAGAAGAGCGGCAGGAAGAGTCCTTTTACCTTTTAGACTTCAGTGCATGAAAACGTTTGTCCCCAGCAGAAGGAAAACATTGAGACAAACCGCTCTACTCCTACAGAGTGGAATGTTGAGATGGTTGATGACAAGGGTATTGTGACACTGATGGGGGCGGGGCTCTGCGTTAGGTTGGTGAACGCCCACAGGAGCCACTGCAGTCAGAACATGAGGCCTGATCATTGTTGCTTCTGAAGTTCTGTCAGAACAACACTGGAAATACTTTCCAGTGTTGTTCTGGGCTGCGGTCCTGCTTTTCCAAGGCGCCCGGTGGGTGAACGAGGGCGGTGAACGAGGGCGACTGGGAAACCGTTCAGGTGACGGGAAGAAACCTGGTGCTCATCGATAAAAACTTTCTCCTCACTTTGGAAATGAGGTGGTGTGTAAAAATCCCCACGACATGGTGGAGTCACATGATGCGTTCTTGTCGGCGATCCCGTCGGCAGTGGGAGGAGGCATTTCTAGACGCCTCGGTTAACGGCGTGAAGGCTTCCGATACCAACTCTGTGTTTTAAGATGTTACAGTGTAAATTTGTTTGTTGATCTGTTCTACTGGTGTCTGTGGGTCACGTTTAGAGGCAGAGGGTTCCTGTTCCTCAGCGAGTATCAGAAGGAAAGCATGCTCTCACTTTTTACACCCTCAAATCTGATTTCGGCTCCGGGGCTGAAGGTGGCAGAATGATGTCGGCTAAACGGTCAGTGTCACAATACGACCTTTTAGGAGGACCCTTCTGTATAAACGCCAGCAGAATGGCACTGATGTTCAGACACTCCCACTCCCACCTGGACGTCTGTGTCAGCCTTCAAACCAGGATGTGCTGGAGGAAAGACTAAGCATCACAGTGTTCATTGAAAATAAACGGCAAGTTTAATAACCCTTTGTCTTGTTTAAAGTGGAATAAACCAGTCAGTTCACTAAGAAAAGCCAAAAGAGAGGGATGACAGCTATATAAATGCATTAACTCGCTAGAGAGGAGAGGGAGAGAGAACAGAGAGATGTTATCAAGGAGGAAAGAGGGGAGGATTGGAGGAATATCAAATGAGGAGGGAATGTGGGCTCTAAAACACATCAAGTTAATTTAGGATAAAAATCCTCCCCCTGCTGTATCTTGCAAGCTGCCAGTGCTTTGAGCTTACTGGCCTGCCATGGAGTGCTATGAACGAGGGAGGCCGGCGGAGGGATGGAGGATTCTTCCCCCCTTTATCCGTTTGTGAAGGTCAGGTACTATTCATGCTGCTGGTTATACAGAAGGGAAGTCGGGAGGCCGGGCTGGAAATGAGGGACAGGGGGATGAACGGGCTGTTTATGTGTACGAAGAAAGGACAGGAGAAAAGAGAGGAAGAGAGATAAAAGGGGGAGGAAGAGTGGGGAAGGGACAACAGTGAAGTGCGCTCTAGTTCTCTCCATCGCCGGTTTCTCCTTCGTCTGCCTGGTTTTCTGATGTCCACAGCTACGGGAGAGAAAAGACAGACGGGGTCAGTTTCAGGATTTAAAACATCAATGAAAGAAAGAATCAGCAGAGAAATGTTCTACAATCCCATTTCAAAACATAAAAACAAGATTGACAGTCTTGCCCTGTGGACAGTCAGCTGACTGTCTTCTGTCTCTGAAGACCGACCTTCAAGATTTAATATCACCATTCAGGACTTTTGTTTGCTTCCTTCAAGAGGTTACTGCCTTCATCATCTGGGCTGGAAAGGAGGACTGACTGAAGGACAAGAGGACTCAATGATGGACAGAAGGTCTCACTGATAGACGGGAGGACTCACTGATGGTTAGGATGACTCACTGATGGACGGAAGGACTCACTGATGGTTAGGATGACTCACTGATGGACGGAAGGACTCACTGATGCTTAGGAGGACTGACTGGTGGACAGGAGGACTCACTGATGGACAAGAGGACTCACTCACAGGTGAACTAACTGAAGGACAAGATGACTCACTCACAGCTGGACTGACTGATGGACAGGAGGACTGACTGATGGACAAGAGAACTCACTCACAGCTGGAAGACTGACTGGTAGACAGGAGGACTCACTGACACAGTGGGAATCAGGACAGTGGGACTCAGTGATGGACAAGATAACTCACTGATGGACAAGAGGACTCACTGATGGACAAGAAGACTCACTGATGGACAAGTGGACTCACTCACAGGTGGACTAGCTGATGGACTGGAGGACTCACTGATAGAGAGGAGGACTTAGCGATGGACAGGAGGACTCACTGATAGAGAGGAGGACTCACTCACAGGTGGACTAAATGAGGGACAGGAGGACTAACTAATGGACAGGGGGCCACAGTGAAGGACAGGACTCTGCTGTCTAGCTGGAGTGTCAGCTGATGGATCTGACACTCAGAAGGGCGTGAATGTGAATTACTTTCATTATTTGTGTGACAGTAAAGCCCATCAGCGCTGAAATGTGAAATAAAATCCCGTCTTGACGTCCCATCAGGACACTTATGTGGAAGAGGCTCAGAGCTGATCAGGAGCTTCGGAATTTGATGAAATAAATATATTGTATCCCTCTTTCCTTTATATTCATGTTAATCGCGCTCTTGAAGCGCATGATTTGTTCATCAGAAACATTTGTTTTTGGTCTCAGCGCAGCATGACCGTCACATGACGGGACGTTCAGAGTCGACTGACATTTAAAGCAAACAGGGTGCGCATTACAGTTTTACTGCTTTATGCAAAGAAACATTCTGATGGTTCTGGTTCTTCATGATGGATCTCCTGAAGACATCTGATGGAACATACTGCATGAGGACTAAATGGTTAACAAGGACGGAATGGGTTGACTCGCCATTCCCTTGGTGAGGCTGCAGCAGCGAGTGAAGCTTGAGACGGTGCATTATCAACTCAACCCACATCTTCATGCTCTGCTAACAGGTGCTTGGTGGGGATATTGTTATTTGCCTCCTCTTCCTCAGCAGTCTTCTGCCTCCTCTTTCCCAATATCTCCCTGCAGTCCCCCTCATCATGTGTGTGTCACTGGAAACACCTCAAAGTAAAATAGAATCTCGACTGATAGCGAAGCGCAACTGCTTTTTATAAAGCAGTGAACTTTTTCTTACTATTAGTTTTTTCGTTTACCGGACAGCGGTAACTTACAGTCAGGTTGTCCCTTAGTAGCTGCATGATCAGCGTGCTGTCTTTGTACGAGTCCTCATTCAAGGTGTCAAGCTCTGCGATGGCCTCGTCGAAAGCCTGCGGGGAGGAAAAGATACCATGTCTGATGTCAGAGGTTTGCAATACAGTTTAAGGAGTTACACTATGTTTCTGTTGTGATGCTCAGCATGTAGTCGTTGTTGGAGACATTTTATACTGGATTCTGTCGGGGCGGCTTTGGCTCGGTAGGTCCAGCAGCCGCCCTACATCGAAGGATTGGACGTTTGATCCCAGCCCTTCACACTAAATGCTGGGGGTCCTTAAGCAAGACCCTGTAGACCCAGATCCATGAGCCCTTCACATGGACCGACCAATGCTCCTCAGGGCCGGGTCGGATGCAGAGAATAAATTATATAGCTAAAGATAAATAGAGTGTACATTAATATACTTAAATTTACTTCAGATCTGAGGTCTTGTGTATCACCAAAAAAATTTCACTGGCCGATAACATCTAACAACTAAGTACGACTAAATCAACATAAGATCTACGGAGAAAAAAGTCTGAAATGTATTTGGAAAAATGAAAGCTTTCGTAAAAGCTCTTATTGTTTCCAACCACCAGACATTGTGCTCATTCTCCTGATTCACCGGGATCCTGGATGTTCCACCGGCGCTGCATGTTGAACTCCTCCAACTCCAGCTCAAAGCTTTGCAGAGAAATGTTCCATGTGAAATGTTTTAATCGACTAAAGCTCAATACTAATGTTGTCTTTGACTAACCCGACTGTTGATGGACTGAAAGTTGATTTAACCCAAATCCTGCCAGTTAAACATTTAAAAACCAAGAAGAACATGTGACTGAAAATAAGGAAATGCCGAAAAAATAATGAACATCATCTCGGTAAATGACTTAATTAATGACTTAGTGACTCCCTTTGACTGCAGTGGCTCCATTCGTACCTTAAAATACAAGATGGACAGGTTAGATAACACAACTGCTTAGACTTTCTTTGGTGTTTATTAGGGGTGTATCAATCCCTTGATCTGGATCCACTAAGTCAACTATCAATCTAAATTGTCATCTTTAAGATAGGCTTTTATTTTGAAATTCCTACCGCAAGCCTGTTTCACAGTTTCTACCCAACTCTGCGTCATTCTGAACTTTCAAACAATAGCTAGCGGTAAAATTCGGTTGCCTCTCGGTAAAAAATCAGATGTGTGAAAGTAACCTGGCTCAACACCCCTGACCGACTTTTCTAACATTTGTCATTTCCTCTTTCCTCGGTAGAGATTTGAGGCCTTACAACAGCGTTGCCGGCCAGTTTAATCTGCCCCATTTTTTGAGCTGCTGCTCCCTCAATTGCATTCGGTCCCGAGTCAATCAGCCCCTCTTCCCTGCTGCACACGCGCCCATTCTCCAGCCTCTCTGGAACAAATGGCTAGTGAGCGCATCAGAAACAAAACAAGGTGAAAACTGAGGTACGTAAATTTAAATATCCTTAAAGTATCCATTGATTTTGTTTCCCTGCTAGTCCATGATCCGATCTTGATCCATGCAGGACTGCAACACCCAGAAGTTCTCTCTAGCTGGGTCGACATGGACGGCCTGATCCCAAAAAGATTTGAGACTCACGCACAATGCCGGCATTTAAGGATCCAGACCACAGAAAAGAGTTTGTTTTTAATTCAAACCCTCAAAACAATCACGTGTGGTAATAAAAGTAATAAGCCGCCAGAGCCATGATCCACCAGCGCTGAAAAAATTGAATGATGGCGATTTTACGATCTGCATCTATGCTTATGCATAAATCCCACAACTACAAAGTGGATAAGAACCAGCTGATGTTAACGTAACATCAAAGTAAGGAGTTAAAAAGTAAAGGGAGACCTTGTTGTTCCAGGAGTAAAAGGAGACCTTGTTGTTCCAGGAGTAAAAGGAGACCTTGTTGTTCCAGGAGTGAAGGAGACCTTGTTGTTCCAGGAGTAAAAGGAGACCTTGTTGTTCTAGGAGTGAAGGAGTTGTTCCAGGAGTGAAGGAGACGTTGTTGTTCCAGGAGCTAAAGGAGACATGGTTGGTCCAGGAGTGAAGGAGACCTTGTTGTTCCAGGAATAAAAGGAGACCTTGTTGGTCCAAGAGGAAAAGGAGACGTAGTTGTTCTAGGAGTAAAAGGAGACCTTGTGGTTCCAGGAGTAAATGGAGACCTTGTTGTTCCAGGAGTAAAAGGAGACCTTGTTGTTCCAGGAATAAAAGGAGACCTTGTTGGTCCAGGAGGAAAAGGAGACGTAGTTGTTCTAGGAGTAAAAGGAGACCTTGTGGTTCCAGGAGTAAAAGGAGACCATGTTGTTCTAGGAGTGAAGGAGTTGTTCCAGGAGTGAAGGAGACCTTGTTTGTCCAGGAGTGCAGAAGACATTGTTGTTTCAGGAGTGAAGGAGTTGTTTCAGGAGTGAAGGAGACCTTTTTTCTTTTTTATGGCCTATAAAATTATTTTCCAGGACCTTTTCATGTTGGTTTCGATGTCATGACGGTCTAGCTTCTGCAGTATGAAGGAGAGGTTATGGCACCATAAACTGATACGTCCCCCATAACCACCAGGCTTTGGCCATGTGTCATTTTCTACAGCTGTATCTTGGCTTTGTTTATTTACCCTGATTGCTGCTGTTAATCTCCTCCCGCCCCAAGAAGTCTGATTTCAAACAGGTGCAGCTTATCTATGAAATACTCTGACATGTTTAGAAATGATAAAAGTTATCATAAAAACAGAGCAGATTGTCAAAGTTTAAGGCTGGTGCTCTTAGTCTACAGTAACGTTAGCCAGGTGTTTGTTTTAGATTGCCGCCTTTAATATGAAGCTGGGTCCTGGATTTGAGAATGAACATGCAAATCTGTCATTTTGGATTAAAAGCTCTGTTTTCGCTGCCTTCATATCTATCCTAGCACTTTGACATTTGATTCAAATTATAAATTAAGTGTATTATTATTATTATTATTATTTCGAGGTTGATCCATTTGAAACGAGTTTTCTTGTGACTCACGTCCTCCTCTGTGGTCGGTCAGGGCGACCACTTCGTAGCAGCGCTAATGAGGACATGCAGATTTGACTGGCGGAGTAGCGCCATGAGGGCTGCTAGCGTAAGGGGTAGGAACGTTGTGTAGGTTAAAAACAGTGGGACGCGTCTCAATGTGGTGGGTGTGTTGATAAAGGGGTGTTTTGATAAAGGGGTGTGTTGATAAAGGGGTGTGTTGGTAAAGGGGTGTGTTGGTAAAGGGGTGTGTTGGTAAAGGGGTGTGTTGATAAAGGGGTGTTTTGATAAAGGGGTGTGTTGGTAAAGGGGTGTGTTAATAAAGGGGTGTGTTGATAAAGGGGTGTTTTGATAAAGGGGTGTGTTGATAAAGGGGTGTGTTGATAAAGGGGTGTGTTGATAAAAGGGTGTTTTGATAAAGGGGTGTGTTAATAAAGGGTTTTTTTGATAAAGGGGTGTGTTAATAAAGGGGTGTTTTGATAAAGGGGTGTGTTAATAAAGGTGTGTGTTGATAAAGGGGTGTGTTAATAAAGGGTTTTTTTGATAAAGGGGTGTGTTAATAAATGGGTGTTTTGATAAAGGGGTGTGTTGATAAAGGGGTGTGTTGGTAAAGGGGTGTGTTGGTAAAGGGGTGTGTTGGTAAAGGTGTGTGTTGATAAAGGGGTGTTTTGATAAAGGGGTGTGTTAATAAAGGGGTGTTTTGATAAAGGGGTGTGTTGGTAGAGGGGTGTGTTGGTAAAGGGGTGTGTTGGTAAAGGTGTGTGTTGATAAAGGGGTGTGTTAATAAAGGGGTGTGTTGATAAAGGTGTGTTTTGATAAAGGGGTGTGTTGATAAAGGGGTGTGTTGATAAAGGTGTGTGTTGATAAAGGGGTGTGTTGATAAAGGTGTGTGTTGATAAAGGGGTGTTTTGATAAAGGGGTGTGTTGATAAAGGGGTGTGTTGATAAAGGGGTGTTTTGATAAAGGGGTGTGTTAATAAAGGGCTGTGTTGATAAATGGTGTGTTGGTAAAGGGGTGTGTTGATAAAGGGGTGTGTTGATAAAGGTGTGTGTTGATAAAGGGGTGTTTTGATAAAGGGGTGTGTTGATAAAGGTGTGTGTTGATAAAGGGGTGTTTTGATAAAGGGGTGTGTTGATAAAGGGCTGTGTTGATAAAGGGGTGTGTTAATAAAGGGGTGTGTTGATAAAGGGGTGTGTTGATAAAGGGGTGTGTTGATAAAGGGCTGTGTTGATAAATGGTGTGTTGGTAAAGGGTGGTTCCCAACAGTTGGAGGACATCATAGTAACTGTGACGTGTCATCGTGTTGACAAGGACATGGTGAGAATGTTCTGAACGAGGCTGGTGAAGAGTGGAATCTCTGCGACACAAACACAAACCCTCTAACAGATGATGTCTGACACACGTCTGTCAGATCTGTGCCTACATCTAACACTCAGATGTATTCTCTATATGTGGAAGATGCAGATCAGGAGGAGACGTGAACAGCTATGATGCAGGAACCTTGTCGTTACTAAACAATATTCACAATGTGGGTCGAGTATTTACCCGGACTAATTCTGAGTTCTAACATAAAAAAACCAGCAAAAACTATAACGTTCACCAGACACTAAGTAAAAGTGGCTGTTACACAAATCCCCCTTTTTGTTGATGTTTTGTTTTGTAGGCTGTAAATTATTCAGAGTTTACCTCCAGACCAGTGAGCCGAGCAACGGGACAGAACCGTGTAAATACAGCCTAGGTATTTCACTGTTTGTTGTTTATCAGGGCCCTCAAATTAATGGATATATCCATGAAAAATGTACCAGTCAAAAACAGTTTTTGGTTCTTTTTGCTAAAAATAATACATTTTTTAAAATTAAATGTCTGAAAAATGTCAGCAATAAAATGATCGCAACTGCTTTGATTAAACGAGTCTGGATTGTATCGATTCAAACAATCACACCGACGCTCCTATCAGGGCTCACAATCTCATCCTTCTGTTTTTACAACAGGGAGAGGAAGAGTCTGGATGCTCAGATGCATCTTCATGCACTAGAAATGTTCTAATCAGTCCACTACGTTTGCCAGATGCGTCCACCTAGACTGCCTGGAAGTGTGCATCTCGACAATGAGTAGGCTAAAATATGTGGCTTCACGTTAGCATATGTAAGCGCCTATCCTCTAAAAGAATAGATAAGAAAGTTCTGACCCGGTCAGAGTGGACGCAGTTCTTCTGCATCATCACCACAGAACAACAAATATCTGCCCACTCCACAGTGTCCTGGCTTTGCTTCTTGACACCTACGTTCAAAATGCTAAGGTCCACGGATCTGACCGTGGCAGGACCTCAACCTGTTCCTTTCACCCATGAACACAGCGCCGAGGACCCACCTGCTTGGCCAGAGCGCAGGCCTGCTCGGGCGAGTTGAGGATTTCATAGTAGAAGACGGAGAAGTTGAGGGCCAGGCCCAGCCGGATGGGGTGTGTCGGCTGCATGTCCTTCTTGCTGATGTTAAAGGCGTCCTGGTAGGCATTCTGAGAGTTCTCCACCGTGTCTTGAAACATAAAATAAACGCCAGTCAATCATTTGGTCATACTTCAAACATCAACAAACTAAAGTTAGTTTACAGAAGCTGTCTTCATGAGAGGAGCTTGTTTCCGTTGGCAGTGACTTTTGTCCTCCAGCGGCAGCAATCAACAACTAGGGCGAACACGCCTACCACCGCCTCCAGGGACTAATGAGTAAACAATCAGAGCTATGGGCATGCCAAACACTTACTGTCACAATAGGTGGCTTTAGATGACTCCGATTAGATTCGGAAAAATAGGTCTAATCGGAAAGAAAATGATGTGTGAAAACAATCCTCTCCGAATGGAAGAAACCTTTCAGAATGAGATTTCATTAATTTGGAGGAAGGAGGATGTCAAAATCCTTTACTGAATGTCTTTCCGATATCCAGTCGCTGAATGTAAACATTCAGGTAACAGCTGTTTCATGTAAACGCTGTTTCGTGTAACCGCTGTTTCATGTAACCGCTGTTTCAAGTAAACGCTGTTTCAAGTAAACGCTGTTTCAATTAAAGGCTGTTTCAAGTAAACGCTGTTTGATGTAAACGCTGTTTCAAGTAAACGCTGTTTGATGTAAACGCTGTTTGATGTAAACGCTGTTTCAAGTAAACGCTGTTTGATGTAAACGCTGTTTGATGTAACCGCTGTTTGATGTAAACGCTGTTTCAAGTAAACGCTGTTTCAAGTAAACGCTGTTTCAAGTAAAGGCTGTTTCAAGTAAAGGCTGTTTCAAGTAAACGCTGTTTGATGTAAACGCTGTTTCAAGTAAACGCTGTTTGATGTAAACGCTGTTTGATGTAAACGCTGTTTGATGTAAACGCTGTTTCAAGTAAACGCTGTTTGATGTAAACGCTGTTTGATGTAAACGCTGTTGGATGTAAACGCTGTTTGATGTAACAACTGTTTCATGTAAACGTTGTTTCATGTAAACGTTGTTTCATGTAACAACTGTTTCATGTAACAACTGTTTCATGTAACAACTGTTTCATGTAAACACTGTTTCACGTAAACACTGTTTCATGTAAACACTGTATCGGAAAGCTTACTGTTGGAGTTGTATCTGTTCATGCCCAGCGTCGTGACGTAATGTTCTGAGTTTTTTCAGACACATTTTAAATACGTCGTCTTCAAAAGAGCACGTAGTAAGAGTTTAACATATTTGGAAGGTTAGATGGACGAAAAGTCAATTCCTGCCCACGCCCTCTTTGTCGTATTATTCTTCTAGCCGCTTGTTGGCGGTCGACGCTCATCGCCACTATATAAACGGGAGTGTTAATCGTCTGCGCGTGTCTGAAAGCGTTTCCCACTAGATGAGTAGACGCGTGTAAACACCAGGTAAGTCACGGTCACAGGTCGTGTAAACAGAAGACGGACGTCCTCTGTTTAGGATTACCTGCTTCAGGATGATGTTCATTGCGGTGACTCGTTCTGCATGTTTACGTACAGCGTGACTTTAGCGGTTCGGGACTAGTGGCTAATTTGCAGCAGGCATCTTTTGCCTCACTCACTCGAGCTGAAATGTTGTTCCATTTGAAATTGTCAGCGTGAACGTTCCTGTAGATCTTAGGGATACAACAGATGAGGAGTTCCACTGAAATCCATTACAGGGAGTCAAGAGGAGGAAAAAAAAAGAAAACTGCCTCCAGGTGTTTTTATTTATATAGACTAAGGGAACGAGTACATGTTGCTCTAGTTTGGCCACTTTATATTTCGGCGGTGCATCGTCACACCCTGAGAGACTTCTTTGATAATAATGAGTCAGGTCATGTGATTAACCCGGTTTACCGGGAACATGTATTTCTTGATGTTAACATTCCTGCATGAACAGAGAGACGTGGGGTTTCTTAATGGACTCTAAAGACAGTTCCGTCACATTTCTGGTCAAAGAAGTTTGGAGCTGTTGATAAAAAATGGTGTTCTGTTGACAAAGGTGGACCGCCGAGGGGAAGAGTGCAGGAAGACACTGACGGGACACGCTTGAGGGAAAAACAAGTCAGTTTCGCCACAGACACAGAACCTGACCAACAAAGATGAAGGTTAAAGGAAAGTCACAATTGAAATTCATCAGACGTGTGACGACTGAACCGATCAATGACCGGACCAACAAACAGGAAACAGCTCTCAGTAGGAATATTATGTAGGCGGAGACCCAGATGTGTTGAAATAAAGGTCTGGGATTCACAGCCTATTATGCATTGAATTGAAGACTACCTTCCAAGTGTTCTTTCCGTACTTTCACTTGTAGAAGTGTACAGGTGTATAAACGTGTTTCAAACCACCGTGGAACGTGAACTACGACCTCTCGTCGAAATGATCCAACCTCAGACACAGACGTTTCTTCTAGGTTGTGGTAGATAAATGAGGGGGATAGATGATGCAGAGCAGATTGTTCTGTCTGATTGGACAAAAGTGAGGACATTACTCAGAGACCCGTGACCAGAAAACATCTACTCCACGTTCCACCATTCTTTTTGTTTTGGCCAACAGGCTGACGTTGACATGGCGACGAGTTAAGTGGGCGGTGTCCTGACGGTTTTTATGGTAACGTCACAGTAACAGCTGTGTTTTAAAAAGATTAGCCAACGGTCAAACTGCAAACAAGGCCGTCAGTCTTTGACTGACAGAATGTTGTGTTATATTTGATTTGAGTCTGGACACTCACCCTTCTTTGAGTCCCCAGAGGCCACCTCTGACAGGTATCTGTAGTAGTCTCCTTTCATTTTGAGGTAGAACACCTTGCTCTCTGCCTGAGATGCTTTGGGAATGAGGAAATCGCTGAGCAGATTCTGGAAAAAACAGACACAGGTGGTTAAATAAATGAACAATACAATCGGGCCAGAAATCCACACAGTACACGGGCTGGTCCTGCTGAAGGCATGTGTCTCAGCAGCGCAGAAGGTCGGCAAGAGTTTCGACTAGTTGTCTCTTGCCACGGTTGCTAATGTCCTTCCACTTGTCCATTTTTTCCGCTTCCAAAACATCAACTTCACATAAAATGTTCTCCTGCTGTCCGATAGGTCCGAACTACCGACAGGAGGCATTCCATCTTAGTGGTTAGAATGTTATGGCCGATCAGAGCTCTTGTTATCAGCTGTGTGAGTTACAGATCTGCATATGCCCCTTCATTCCTACAGCACCACCTTGCTGAGGAGGCTCCAGTCCGACCACCACGGTATTATTAGAACCCTGCTCTGGTTCTGAAGCGCTGCTTTGACCTGGATCGCTTTCTGCTCAAACTAGTCAGGTTCTGGTTTTTCATGACAGCTCATCATTCTGAAAGCTTTCTTCTTCTGCCTGCTCACCACAGCTGATGTTTCCCCCTGTCCTCTGTGTCCATCACACACGCCACCTTCTGTCCTCTCTCTATCCATCTCCATCCTCACACCCTCTTCCCAACATGCACTGCTGCTCTCCTTTGGATGTGTCTGATGTACTTGTTCCTGAGCACGTCCACTCGTGTCCCACCGCAATCCTCAGCCGTCGCAGCTGGGGGCGACGTCACCTCCCAGGCTCTTCTCTATCAGCTCCAGCCCAGTTGCACCTTCACCCTTGTCATCATTCAGATGTTCAGCACGCGTCCGGATCAGTGTCCACTGGTTGTTGCTGTGGTTGGAGGTCCTTACAGCTGTCACTATTATGACTTGTTATGGAGACGAAGAGGACTCCTTTTGAGGATTCCTCACTTCACTCCAACAATTCAAGTACTTGAACTATTGATCCTTCACCACAGCGCCACCTCCTGTCTGGAGCTCCACCTCCTCCCCAGACCTCCATCTCTTCTCCGCAGCTCCACCTTCTATCCGTAGCTTCACCTCCTCCCCAGAGTTCCATCTCCTCCCCAGAGTTGCACCTCCTCCCCACAGCTCCGCTTCTTCTCGACAGATCCAACTCTTCTCCACAGCTCCACCTCTTGCCCACATATCCACCTCTGCCCACAGCTCCACCTCTTGCCCACATATCCACCTCTCGCTTACAGCTCCACCTCCTACTACCATAGCTAAATCACCAAAGGTTCTCATATTTCTTCACAACACGCAGCAGCATCTTTGTGATTGGACTTTGAACGAGGGGAAATATTCAGCTTCGTACCGGCATCTTTCAGGTTTTTTGTAGACAAACGGGCCAGGACCTCAGCCGATGCTCGTTGGTCGTGGATCAGTTTGCAGAGCCACACATGCTGAAGGTTTGGTGCGGGGTCAGAACCAAACATAAAACCGAGTTTATAATAACAGGGGGAGTTAAGGCTTCTATAAGGCTAAGGCTACGGTTCGGACAAATTGACTGGCAAAGTGATGATTCATCAAGAGAACTACGATATTTGTTCCCAAAAACGCAGATGTTAGAATGACAGTACTACTGGACGGATGTCCATGCTTGTGGGACACGGCTGGAGCGTAGGCCAGGAAATACCTCATTGAACCTGAGTGCAGATCAGACTGTTTGTCTGTCTTTATTTTCTTGTGCCTACAACTTCCCCATTTCTGCTCAGGGGCGCCGCCGCCGCCCCAACGATGTTAACACGAACCCTCCAGAATTATTTCATGGATCATTTCATTTCTAAAGCATTGGTCCAATTTATTTAATGTTTATGGAACAACTGGAGCAGGGCTTTCTTAAATACGGTGTGTTTTACTCCGATAGTTCACATTTGACTCACTAGGGGGAGATTGTTTTGGGGTCTTTTTTTCAGAGACATACTTGCTGTTGAGGACAGCGTGAGCCTCATCAGTCCAGCTATCTTTGACCTTTGAAACCTTCTATCCCTCTCCTTCTAGTTCAATCAGCACCACCCATGTTGTCCTTTCTTTCTAGACCCATCTGCACCTCCTGCCTCTCCTCCCATTCACCTCCTTACCAGTACGTCCTGGCAGATTTCTTGGAGTTCAGCCTCGATCTTCATGCGGTATTCCCGTGCCATCTGCTGTTTCTTCTCATTCGCCTCTGTCTTCTGTTCAATGCTGGAGATGACGCGCCAGGAAGAACGACGGGCCCCCACCTGATGGCATCAAGAACATCAAGGAAATTAGACTTATAAAGGAAAATTCATAACAGACATAACAGGAGACGCGTCAGCCTCCCCCTCTCACTACTTCTTGTTTAGCTAATCTGTTGGCCCATAACATTATAACCATATGCCCAACATTGAGTAGTTGTGATGCCGCTGTCAGAGGGTGGGCTAGGGGCACCCTCTTTCTCTCCATGACATCTGACACCGCTTGTGGTCATAGTGAACAGAGGGGATGACATGTCAGTCATCAGTGTCCCCCGTCCCTGTGGCGCAGATTGTCCCTGTGGGTCACTGCCACTGTGGTTAAAATGTCCCTGTGGTCTAGAAGCCGTCCCCCTGTTGACTGTGCGATTGGATTTTAGTTCAACAAAGTCGGTCATCTTCTATTTATTTTTAACTCAGCAGTTAGTTTGAAGTTGAACAGGATAAATTGTTTCTTCTATCAAAGGGAAAACAGAATGGACAGACGTCCCTCAGCCTGTCAGTCGGACCGTCAGCAGCTTCACTGAGTCGAACATTATTATTAACATTATTTCTACTGTCTCCGCTAAGAACGAGTTTTCTCTGCTTTTTGTTTTTTACTCTTCCTGTCTGCCTTCGCCGTGACTGACGTCACCAATCAGCAGTCATTAAAGTCCACGTACTTTTTTAGGGCACCAGTGGGTGTCGCAAGAAGCTCCACCTGCTGTACCAGACTTGAAATAGGTTGGGAAAAAAAAAGGGTAAAGGTCATAGGACATGTTTGAGTAACGTTTTATAAATGGTTTATTTGCCCGTATGCTACCTTCTGATACAAATCCTGCATCAGAAGTTTTCTAAATGAAGCCACTGGAGATGTTCTGACCCAGTAGTCTAGCCATCACAATTTAATAACATAAATCTATCCTCAATCAATCTTTATTTATACAGCACTAATTCACAACAACAGTTGTCTGACGGTGCTTACCAGAAAGAGCAGGTCTAGAACAAACTCTTTATTTAATTAATCATACACACTACAACATAGTGCAATTATTTCTATGCATGTGACCCAAGCCTGAGGGAGTAGTGGGCGGAGCCTTTGAAGCGCCCAGGGTTTTGCTGAAGGAACATACAACATGAAGACTTGCTTTTGCTTGAACCGTCTACCTTCGGATCATTCTGATTAGGCTTCTTTTACCTCCTAATGTGTTGGACGGACGTCCATACCTTGTGTCTTAGTCACAGGACGAATCTGATGCGCTTTGATCCTAACATACGTAAAAAGGGAAGTGATTTTGTCCATTAGTGCTTTTAACATTTCAACTAAATTATTTTGGATTCATGTTCTTGACGCCAAGACCATTTATCTAAGTTCACTACTCATTTTTATTTGAAAAGGCCAAATTCGCCCACATTTCCTGTATTCAAGATAACATTTCATTATTTGGCAAATTTACGAAGACATTTCCAGAAATTCATATCTTTTGGTATTTTTTACAACTGATTTCAGTAAATTTTGACATGCTTCAGGTCAGAATTGACCCATAGTTATAGATGATTGTTCTGGGGGCCTTTGTGGGTGGAGACAAGAGCTCAGTCACCAAACTGGTAGGGGCAGAGATGCAGGGATTCGGGGACGCTGCTTTCATTGCCCTATTTTGGGATTGCCCTATTTTGGGATTGCCCTTTTTTGGGATTGCCCTGTGTGAAACTCTAAAGCTCGCTTCACATCTTCTCGCTGACACTCGGTGGCCTCGGGGTCAAAGTCAGGTTTGTGCTCTTGCTTGGCTTTCATTGGGGGAGAAGAACCATGACATAATTCAATGTTCTGATAGGAAGACTCGGGTTGAGCTCTTCTCTTCATCAGATGCATCATCATCGTGTTCAGCATTACACTTAACATCATTCACATTCTTCTCAAGGTCAGAGTGCCCTTTGTCCTCCATGTTGCTGTCTTGATCACTTTCATGATCTAGATTTCCAAACACGGTGAAAAGACTCAAGCAATCATTATTTATAGAAGCCAATGTCACAAGAAATCTGTGCGTGGTTAATTATGCCACACCCCCACAAGATGACATCTGTGCTTGGCTGAGAAAAAATGAAAGCTCCTGTGTTCTTGAAAAAGAAAGGCTGTCTCTCGAGGACATGTTCACCCGCTGCCTCCTGTATGTACCGATCGCTGGTTTGAGCCCATTCGGTTGGTTTAACAAGTGAACCTTTGAAAAAACTGCTTTGGCTTTCCACTGCCTGGAGAGGAACAAGAGCCGCGCCATAGTGTCCCAGAGGCAGCATGCTACAGCGTTTGGAAAGATCCGACATCTAGGTTGGTATCAACACTGACCCGTTCCAGCTGGAATGACATCATGCTGCACTGTTATACCGAGACATCCAAAAAACTCAAGCACATTCCAGGCGTAACCCAGATAGATGAATGTGGGCACTGAAGGGTTAACTCCCAGCAGCTCTGCCGCATCTCCTCCATGCAGACCTGCTGCAGCCTGCGGCGACAGAGAGAGGGGTGGTCTGTGACGCAGCGGAGAAAGATCTGACGTTAAAGTGAGCTGAGGGCGGTCCATAGCGATGAAACCACGGCTCCTGGTTCTGCCTCTGTTCTGTGAGTTGGACCAGAACTGCACACCAGGCTTACGTAACGGAGTTCAGGTATTCACGCGTCGCTCTTTTCCCCTCATGTGACACTAATGGAGCTCTTTGTGGTGCGTTGAGGGGGAATTTATGTGACTGTGCTGCTGCTATTGTGGCAGTAAACTGCAATCAATGTGCCGTTAACCTTCGTTCTCTCTGAATCCAGAAAGCGTCCACAGTGTCGTTGGTTGGATTCATCTAAAGCATTCTGTTTTTTGATTTGTATTTTTATCTCAAACGGGCAGAAGCTCTTCTCCTCAGGTCTACATCTCTTGTTCACCCTCCAGTTTTAGTCCTGCACCTCGCGGTCACATGATCCAACACGGCCATCTCATTGGCTAGGGGGGAGAAGTACGGGCATCTGCTTGCTTTGCATGTTTCTAGGAGTGTTGTGGGGGGGGCTGCGGCTCAGGAGATAGAACCGTCCTCCACCAACAGGAAGGTCAGCGGTTCAATACAGGGAACAATTTGACTATGCTGCACGGTTTGTAAGTAGTATACAAAAGTACACAAAAATAGCAAAGTTTTAGTTCCACTCTGGCAGCAGTTGTCCAGGGTGATACGATTCGAATGAGGTACTGGTACTGCAGCAGAGTTATTACTGAGAACTTTTGATGGACTAGCGCTGTGTCTGCTGCATCCTCGTACGTCCTCTCATTCTTTCTTAATAAAGCAGATTCTAAGAACATGGATGCTTCACACACATTTTATTAATATTATCTAATAAAAGTTGAAATATGGTCAAATCCTTCCTTTTATTCCTCCTTCTGCGTAATGGTGTTAAATAATAAAATGTTTTTGTACGGACTATGTAGTCTGTGGATGAAAAAATAATTTCATCCTTTTGAACATTTAGGAGAAATTAGTTGCAATTAGTTGAAGAAGTCTATGATTTATGACTGCAAACATATTTTGATAGGTCACGGTGACCCGTTACCCGTTTAATTTCATTCAATCAAGCTCAGTTTCAAGTGAATATCTGGGGGGAAACAAAACTTTTCAAGGTCTCCCTGAGATACCACGCTCACAACAATGAGATGGACAGAATGAGATGGACAGAATGAGATGGGACAAAATGAGATGGGACAGAATGAGATGGACAGAATGAGATGGACAGAATGAGATGGGACAAAAGGAGATGGGACAGAATGAGATGGACAGAATGAGATGGACAGAAGCACAGTCAAACACTGCAATTATTGAAAAATAACTTTCCATAGAAAAATCAGCAGTTAGGAGACACAGATCTCGAGGGGCTGGCTAGATAAGCAAATTAATTGACATGACATTTTCTTTTGTTGGCAGATGGGAAAAATGCTGTGGTAGGAACACCCATCAAGACCTGCAGTTCTGGAAGTGCGGTCCGACCCAGTCGACCAGCTGTCAAGATTTAACTCGAACAAAATCCCTCAAATCAGCCAAATATTTTCATCGGCTGACAGACACCACTGTAAAGAGATCATCTGATTTCCTTGGATTAAATGAGGTAATGACTGATCGTAGAAGAGAAGTACTCATTTTCATATGGTTCTAACTAGTTTAAACCGGCTGCGCAGATAAAAATGACTTTGTTATTTCAGTTGTCAGTTTATGTCATGCTACCATGAATAACTTGTTTTTGTTAAACGGAAGAGCCACATCAATACCAAATAAGCGAAAGCCACTACTGACACGGACATCAAGATTAGTCCTTAAACTTCCATAGAATAACATTTATTGGTCAGGGCATGTGTTGGTAAAAAGTCTGAGGTTTTCCTCAGGGTGGGAAAAGAAAGAGGTGTTAACCAGAGTAGTGTTGTGATTCCGGACGGAAAGAAAAAAATCTATGGTTCCAAGATGCTTACCAAATGTATCATTCAATAAGTATCAAAATTGCATCAATAGGTTGGAATGTAATCATTATATTCATAACCAGTAAAAAAAATACTCTTCCGCTTATCGGGTTGGGTTGCCGTGGGACCAGGCGGAATTGGGTATTCCGGATGTCCCATTCTCCAGCAACACTTTCCAGCTCATCCTGGGGCCTTGCCATGCCAGATGAATAAAACAGTAGAGTCCTCCCAGAGTTCTGGGTCAACCCTGAGGTCTCCTCTCAGTCAGACGTGTCTGGAAAACCTCCAGAGGGAGGAGATAATCGAACTTCCTCAACAGACTCCTTTCAACGGGAAAGAACAGCGGCTCCACTAAGAACTCCCTTTGGATGTCCCTTTTATACACTTTTATTATAACTATAACAATACACCAGATACCAAAAACAGTCTCAAATCAATTTACTGACGTGTCTCTCAGTTATGTTTGCCCGACAAAATACCTCCACTGCACCTTTACTATTTAATGGCATGAGGGCCCTTTGCAATTATTACTGTCACCTAATTACCTTTATTTTTCAAACTTGTGATAATCTCCTACATTCATCTGAATATAGTTTGATTTGAAAGAAGTGTCACATTTCAGGACTATTTCTGAGCTGTTCCCTCTAATGTTTGACTTGAGTTCATGATGTCCTCTGGTTGCCCTTATTCTGCTTGGAGGGCAGGATTCTATTAGCCTGTTGAGCCTCCGGGGTGCTCAGGATGATTAATGTGATAAATGTTAATATCTTCTGGAGACACATCACTGTGGACTCAGTTTTAATCCAATTAGAAACAAAGGCCCAATATCCTGAAGGACACACATTTTTAAATTTATGACAAAATAGGTAGTTGTCCACCGCCTCCCCAAATTGACAAGACCGGCCAGCGCCACGGATTCATTCAGGAAATTATTATCATTATATCATTATCATCAAAGCTTTTCATTGAGTAAATACAAAGGTGCCCAAAAAAAAGTTATTTCATGAGGTGAATTTGTATAATTACAATGTAATTAGACTGTTACTACAACCGTTGGACAAAATAGACAGAAGATAATTTAAATGTTGATCACAAACATTTTTATGACAATTAATCGTCTTGTAGGTCTTTGGGCGGCTTCCTTTAGGCGTTACCAGAGCGGACCACCTGTATCCATCTAGCCCTGGCACACCAACCAACTGCATGTCCTCTCTCACTACATCCACAGACCTCCTCTTCAGAGGAGTCTCCCCCTTCTTCTCCTGGCTGCAGCTCCATCTCCAGCATCCTTCTACCAGTAGATCCACTATTCCTCCTCTTCACGGGTCAGAACCATCTCAATCTGTCCTCTCTGACTTTGTCTCCAGGACGTCTAACCTGGACTGTCCCCCTGATGTCTCTTTCCTAATCCTGTCCATCCTCCTCACTCCCATAGAACATCTGAACATTTTCAGGTCGGCCTCCTGTCTCCTGCTCAGAACCACTGCCTCTAAAGCATCCAGCAGAACTGCTCTCACCACGATTGTGACGGACCATGGGGTTGGCAGTCTTGAATGCATGTAGACAACGATCTAAGCCGTTCCATCATTTACATTGTCATTATTACATTTATTGAGTGATACATGTGTTACGCATCTTGGACAATACTTGCCGATATAGGATCTGAAAACACTTGTTCATACTTCTCTCTCGTTAATGTTTACTGTTTCACTTCGTCCTTGGCTCAATGTTAGTGGGCCAGACGTAAACCAGTCTGAAGTTTAACAATCTGTGGAGTCACATTTAAGGGAACAGGAACAGAAAGGCCCTTAAATGGATGTCCTACCACGTTCTTGTAGGCAACAGAGAGCAGATTGCGCTCCTCATTGCTGAGCTCCTGGTTCTGCTCCGTCACAGCCTTCATGGCAGCCGCCATGTCGTCGTAGCGCTCGGCCTGCTCTGCCAGTTTGGCTTTCTGCACCAAGTCGTTCTTATCCATTTTTTAGGCTGAAGAGAAACGGACAATGAACATAGAGAAAGAGTTAGTGTTTGGACTTTGAGGCAGTTCATTTCCCAGTTCTGACAGGCAAAAATATGAAGGCAGTCAAGGAAAGAGGAGACCGCGACTGAAAGACAAGAGTGATAGCGTGCAAAACTTTAGGACCTGTATTAAAACCAAACCATGACAGAGAGGGAAGAAACATCAGAAAGGTAAAGCCATGAAGGTGGGATGCTACAGACTTGGACAAGATACAGTCACTACTTAAATTGCGTGTGAAGATTTTTAACTGTTCCATAAATCCAACCACCAGAACTCATTAAGCTTAAGCTACTTAAACTGTCGGTAAGAGGATACTAGCACAAAGAAAGCAATTCCAATGTAGTGACTGTTCTCGTACCTTCCTCCCCTGGGGATTCCTACTCCCCAGTTGAATCTGTAGGTCTCATGCTGTTCACACCAAACGGGATTCAAATTTCCGCAATACTCTACCTGCTGACTTGCATTGAACGCACGAATGTCTGTTTGGATTGTTGGTGCCGGTTACACGAACCGATAAATAAATGCCCCTCTAATCCAGGAACAATACAAACTTTCTTTCTACTGTTTGGTTATCACTCATGACCATAGAAAACATAACTCGTTTTTATTATGTTGTCGGAGGCATCTGAAAACCAGACCTCGCTGTCCCGATCTGATCATCTGGAGGTGGACGCTGACAGCGCAAATAAGATCAGATCCGATTAGATCCATCCAACATGCTACTTACCCTCTGGACAAGAGGCCTTTTGAGATCAGCGCTGATATGCTTTCTCTTCACCCTACCACATCAACTTGTTGAAAGTATTGGAATTTTCAACTCGAGCGAATGAGGCGACGTTGCAGTAAAAACTGAACTGCATTGTGGGTGCTTTAATTCAAACTAGTGTACTTTCGTCACTTGAACTATCTGCGTTGTGTTTGGTATGAATGCAGCATGAAGTCCTTTGCATCTACAAAATGTAGACTCTACAAGTGGGTTTTAACCAGATCCAAATATAAATATAAATATATAAATATAGATTTCCGTTAATTATAATTTCTTAATTAATCTCCATTGAGACTGATGCAATAAACTAGCACACAATCACATGACAAGTAAAATATGTTAATGAACCAACACCAGAACCACCTTTACCATCACAGCTGCACACAAGTGGGTGTGACCACTTCCCTGTTTAGACGCTCAGTTAGTGACCACCTTCCACCAGAGGGACATTCAAACACCAACTTGGTGAGCACTGGAAACTTACCTGTCGTCTGACCTCCCTGTGGAAGGAGGGGGGTGATAATTGGAATCTCCTACAGAGGGCAAGAGAGGTTAGGGCTGATAAATACCACCACAATAATGAAGACTTTTTTGGACGTAGATAAGTTCAGATTATATTTTCTGCTTAAGTTGTTTCAGTATTTGCTTTTTGGGAGGTTTTATTTGCATATCTTGACAGAACAAAGCCTGCATTCTGAACTGGGTTATTTTTTGTCACTACAGATCACACCAAACCCTTATCTGATACTATTCTTGTATTTGTGCCAACTGAATGCATTAATTATCCATATTGGGATAAATATCGATAGGGATAAATGAAAATAAACAACTAAGTTAAAATGATTGATTTCTCCATTTTAATCTATTTTGCACAGTAGAAACATTAATGCATGAAACATATAAGAAACGACAATAGCAAGCTAAAAGGAAGTAGCACCCGGCTGTAAAAGGGGACGAGCGGCAGCGCCTCTAGGGCTGGTTTCAGAGGTGTGCTTCCCGTACAAAGGTTTTAAATGTTGCATTTTGTACCTTCTTAATTCATTCGTCAAAGGAATATAATCTATTGTTTGTTTACTATTTTGATATCTAGATGTTCTTAGCATTGTGCATGAATTAAGGGTGTGCTGCTGATGAGCCTATCTCTCCACTATAATCATAAAAGTCGGCAATGATAGTGTGATATTACTGAATCCAACACATTGAGAAAGATGCAGATATTATGTGAAATGTCAGCCTTTTTCTGTATAATTCAATATATTAAATTGACATTGTACTATTGGTTGGCATGGCAGCGGCTGCAAGGACAATACTTAAACACTGGAACATATGGCCAGCCTCATTTGACAGTACGTTTGGGAGGATGAACAACAAAAATTGGCAGCACCAAGACTTTTTTTTAAAGAAGTTAAAGAATGCATTCATAAAGGGCTGGGCGATTCTGGCTAAAATGAGAATCTCACCTTTCAGTTTACATCATATTGCACTTTATTATGTTATGAGAAATGAGAAAGCTCCATGCGCGGTCTGTGTTTGAAAGATGTGTGCGGGCACTAAAGGGTTGACTCCCACAGCTCTACTGCGCACCCAGGAGCATATTTATGTCCGAGCCCGACTGAGTCTAGGGGAGGACTGACTAAGCCCGGCCCAAACCCAGCAGACCTTCAGTTGTCCCGTCCGGACCTGAACGTGTCCGTCACAGCAAACACCAGCTGAAGCACTGAGTTTGTACGCTGTCACATAGTTGTTGTTACCATGGTTACCGCTCGTCTGTTTACCCTGATCACTCATGATGGCAGAGCGGACGACTGTAACAGGATCTGTTTTAGGATCAATGCCCTTACAACTGGTGTGCGAGACCATCAAACACAAACATTACAAACTGTTATCAGCAGTTGGTGACCATTCGTTTTCGACGTCCAAAACCGCCCGGGCCGTTAAGAGTGGGACGAGAACGCCCAGGTTTTGGCCTGGTATCGATCTCTAGTGAGCACCTCATCCATGTTGTCAGGAGTGAAAGAGATTAAGCTTTTGCTTGCAAAATCTAAGCGCTAAGCTAAACGCTAATTTAGCAACATAGAGGTCTATCGAGTAACTGGAGAGCTAACAAAAGTAGAAGTAGCACAAGCAGAGAAAGGAGTGCTAGTCTTTCACCACTCCTTAACTCCTTCTTCGTGACATCTACTTCCTTCTACTACTTTATTTCTGCGTCGTTTCAAGAGGGTTTCGAAAGAGTATGTGTGATGTGAAGCGAATGTTACGTCTGGTTATTTTCTGTCCCGTCTGCGGTTCGTCTCTCTGGACTGGAGGCTGCATTATTAACATTTGGAGCCAGAGACAGACCATTGATCCACTCACTACACATCTGAACGTGACTATTGATGAATTCACCAATTTTAAATCTAGACCTCACCCGACAATTTGAAGGGACTAGATGTGCATTTATCTCAACTAGACTTAAACCCGTGCCGACACCGCTGAAGTGCCGATACTGTTGAGTATAAATACATAGACTTTTGATGTACGTCGAGCATGGACCTTTTGACAGAATAAAATCTTTTATTGAATCATTTTGTCTTTGATAAGATTCAGAATGATTCGGTAACAGAGGGATTTGTCATGCACATATAAAAGTGTTTCCCATACTTAGGCTCTACGTCCAGGATAGTTCACAGCCCCGGCTAGAAAAAATCATTTATTTTCAAAGATGCTGCGGTTTAATTTTGTCTTTTTATTCTCCTCAACGTTAGCTTTCACTCTGGCACTCAGATGAAAACAAAGGCTTCCAGGTGCAGTCTAAACCTTTGAATTTGCATCGACGGCATGACAAGAATCCCTTTTACATACAATTGTCAGTAAAATTTGAATGTTTGTTAATGAGACGCTCCTCTGATTTTTTTAATGATAAAAAAGAGGTGAACTACGAGGCCAATGAAATCCCATGAGAAAAAAAGATGTCTTGTGTAGTCGTGCACCCAAGATAAATGATTTGTATTCACGTGTGTGTCTTGATGAACAAAAACCACCGTAGAACAGATAACGGACCGAACCGGGATATACGGAAGAGTATTGTATTTTCACTTCACCTATCATTGGTTTTTCAAACACATCCTATGCTAATTCCATCAAGTCAGAACACACACACAGTTCTGACCAACCCTACTGCCGCTGACATCCTTCAAAATAAAAGCACCTCCTATCTTCTGCCCAGCGACGGGACACAAGAATGTGCTTATGCCAGAAACAGAGTGGATTCTAACCGCTTCTGCTTGTAGACGTTGGCGCCCCCAGCAGGAATCATTTGCTGCATACACTGAAGGACAACAGGCAGCAGCTACATCGTGGTTTTCAAACAACAGGCCCGCTTTCGAAATGCTGAATTTATCTCGTGCGTACAGGATACTTTATTTGTTTTATATATTTATGTTTAAATAAGATATTTAGAGTGAATTAGTTGGCAAATGGTCATTTATTTTAATTTATAGATATTTATTAGTTGACTTGAGATAGAGGATGGCTTATTAATTTGCATTAAATGATGTGATAAACTTTGGTTTGACTAGTTTATTGGTGAACCCATTCGCCCAACACCGCAAGTCAATTCTCAACCTGTGGAAAACACTCAACCCCAAAAGGGGCCAAAATTAAAGATGAGGACCACATCGACTTCCGGACAGGATTCAAATTTGCCTTCTTTAATCTTGAGATATTACGAAAATTTCATTAGATTTACTCATTTCATAGAATTATGAAAGGACCAATGGAATAGAAAATAGTAAAATTACAGATTAAATTCAAAATAGATCAGCTTAACTAATTATTATCCACATCTTTATCAGCAGAGTTTCCTAAATTCATTTGTTTCCCTTCTTCTGCCATAATAGTAAAGTATACCGCTTCTCTTCGTTTCTGTTGCTGCAGCCGGGAGCAGCTGCTCCTCAGGAAACAATAATGTCTATGAACAGCCTACAGGTGTATTTCACATTAAATGTAAGTTGGTCCATATGTTTTCTTGTTTTCTAAAAAGAGATAACAAGAAAGTTGACACGTGTTGAACAGCTGGAGGACGTGAACGCACACGCCTGTTAATTAAAAAGTGTGTTCTATTTACTAATACGCATGTGCAACAAATTAATAGTATCTGTGGTTTTTGTGTTGATTGTGCTATATCAGCGGGCCAGTGGTTATAAAAATTAGATTTTGTCGGACGGGTTGGATACAATTGTTGTTGGCCTTATTGTATTTGTGCTGTTTCCGGAGTTTCTTCTCGAACGTTTTTAGCAAACATTTTAAAACCTTGATTAACAGCATACATACACATAAAGCAGGCTCTATTAATGTGACCATCAAGGACTGTGACTACGCAGTTTCACGCCAACGCTGTTTAACGCCAACGCTGTTTCACGCCAACGCTGTTTCACGCCAACGCTGTTTCACGCCAACGCTGTTTCACGCAAACGCTGTATCGAAAAGCTTTCCGTTTTAAGTTGTATCTGTTCATGTCCAGCATCATGACGTTATGTTCCGGCTGAGTTTCTTCAGCACAGAGGCATTTTAAATATGGCCTACCGTTATGCATCGGGGAGACATTTATTCATCACATCTTTGAAATAGTTTAACATATTTGGACGGTTAGATGGGGGAAAAGTCAGTTCTGCGCATGCCCTCTTTGTCGTATTCTTCTTCTGGCCATTTATTGACGGTCGGTAAAGCGGTGAAAGCGTTTCCAATTAGGTGAATGGATGCTTGTAAACACCGGGTCAGAAAGGATCACAGGTCATGTAAACAGGCGACCGACATTATAATTCGGAAGGAGAAAAGTGTCCCATGTAAACCCACCTAGTGAGTTTTTCTTCTTGAGTATCTATTAAATAACGTGTAAGGGTATGAATTCATCACATATTGATTACTCCTGAAATGAGCAGCGGATGCATTTGTGCTGTCGGGCCTTGTTTACGCCAAACCGAGTGAGATTGTTTAATAATATATCCTCTTCAATTAGACAGTGAGTAAAAGAACCTTTGGCATTTATCTGGAAATGTCAATATCAGCAAATAGTTGCCCTGGGGGATGTGCACCAAGCATTATCAAGTCCTGCCACAAACTCTTGATTAGGGTATAACTTGAATCACTATACAGCATCAATCATGCTTATCAATTCCTTGTGGTTGACCTTCTGTTTGAATTCCTCCCTCGACCACGACATCCCTTGGCCAGGCTTGAAGCCAAGGGTTTGGCTTAAAGGTGCAGTGTGTAAAATGTAAGGGTATCTCTGAATAAACTAAATATAATATTTATTATTAATGCTTATTTGTGTAAGACTATAATCAGCTGTAAACATAAATTGTTTAATGTACGCTAGGGCTGGAAAATTAATGGCGAAAAGATTGTGTTCTCGATTCAGACACACATAAAATCTCATTTCGGAAGTATGGCCATTCTGCAGCATTTTAATTCATAACATAAGCTGCAGCAAATTTTGCTTGTTTAGCTGCAGCTTTTTTGTTCCGACGAGTGAGGCCCGGCCCTTTATTTCCTATGTGTGCCATGAGTGATTATGGGACTTGCTAGCTTTAGCATCCCAAAGCTAAGCGCTAACTTAGTGCTTACTAAGAGGTCTACTTAATTTGCTAGGGAGCATAGATAGGATTCTGGATCAATGGAAAAGGGTCATTTGGTCCAACCAGACCACATTTAGCCTTTTCCAGAGTGATGGGCGCATATGGGTTAGAAGAGAGGCAGATGAAATGATGCATCCATCATGCCTTGTGTCTACCATACAACCCCGTGGGGGCAGTGTTATGATCTGGAATTGCTTTAGTTGGTCAAGTCTAGATTCAACATTATGTGCCCAAAAAATGAGGTCAGCTGAACACTTATATATACTGAAAGACTAGGTTTATCAGGGATTATCAGGGCTCCGGACGGCGACTGAAATGGTCGCAAATGCGAGTAAGTTTTTAATTTTGCGACCTGTACTTCTGCCATCCAGACGCAAAACAAATATTCAATTCAGTGTTTCTGAACAATTTTTTATTTAATGCAATCCTAAAAAGCCATTAGCAACTCTGATAATGCTTAAGTATGAACAACAAATCAATCAAATGTTAACTGTTAGCATCAGCAGGAGAGCTCGCTAACGTGTTCGTCATTTTTTTTTTTTTTAAATGAGTCACGGAGAGTTACGTCAGGATGCGGGGAAAACGCAGATACCTACTCAGAGACTTTCAGAAACTGCGTTTACGTGAAACTGCGTTTACGTGAAACTGCGTTTACGTGAAACAGCGTTTATTTGAAACAGCGTTTCCCTGAAACTGCGTTTCCCTGAAACTGCGTTTACGTGAAACTGCGTTTCCCTGAAACAGCGTTTCCGTGAAACAGCGTTTACATGCATTGCAATCCTTCGACTACTTTGCACTTTGTCAGACAAACCACACCTCACCTTCTGAAATACGTCACGAGAATTAAATCTAAATCTATATTTCTCACATATAATGTGAATATCTTTCAAAGAGTGGCTGTTTCCTTCTATCGAATGTATTTTCTCATTTGTAAATTAGTCTATTTAAAATGTTTGTATTCTGATGAGGAGATAAACAACGAGATATGTAGCCCCCTTAATGGCCTTATTAGGTCATAGCTATAAAGTATTTTACTACAGTGGGACCCCGGAAAAAAAAGTTTGGTCTCCAGGGTCTTTATCAGCCAATCCGCTGGGTGCTTTGGAAATTTCAAGGGCAAATTCAAAAGAGGATCAGTAAAATCAATTATCTGCTGATAATGACAGACGTTTCACTCATTTACTGCCAAATGGGGAAACCATTAGTGTATGTGATCATTAGAAATTCAGACATCCATTTCTGCAATTATCATGACTGGAGGACCTACCAATTCTCCAGTGTGGTGTTTGAAGTTCGACCTCATTGGTCTAACCACTCTTCTGTGATTAGACCAATGAGGTTCTGGGTCTCAATTTCAATAGAAGTTTATCTCCAACCAATCTATCTAAGTTCACAGTTTTACTTTTACTGATGTGATGTTCTGAACGCCAGGTACATACCCCATGGACAGGTAATTTTAATCTTATTTAGAAGATACCTGCGGATGAAAGCATGTAATCTTCTCCCCTGGTGTATTTTAATTGTTTTTTAGGCTAGTCTGGGTCCTTCATATAAACTGTAGTTCTCTGATACCAAGAGTAGCCTGCTACCTTTTTAGGTATGCTAATATTTGGTGTCGCTACTACTTTCTTTGTGTATGTTTGAGGTAGGGAACCACTAACCGCATCCCTCCTAAACTGATTTATCACCACAAGAAGACCCATGCTGCCTAAAGACCGATACATATAGACTGAATACAACCAGCACACAAGCTAAAAATGAAAAAGGTTATGTAAACTATTTTTAAAACTAACTCAAGTGGCATACTAATACAGAATAAACAGAAAAGCATTTGTATAAACTTCACAAAATCTAATTTCCACTGATTACGGAATAGACAGTTCACTCATTAACTTTTTGATAGTTAATCATTCCAGTCATCCTGCAACAGAAATACCATATACTTAAGCATTGGTTACACTCCCATCCCAAAACAGGCACTTTAAACTACACATTTCCTACGAAATTGTTGTATGCATTTGTTACCATTTTATAGAACACATTTTTTATTAATCCACTCAATAATACACTTTGATTAAAAGCGTCTTTCCACTCATCAAAGGACACCTCATCACCGATGTTATTTCAGAAAGTTGAAGACATTCCTGTGGAAGTGTATTTACATCAATTTTAAATATTTCACAATAACCATTAAGACTGCTCTTACAATAGAGCAACAGTGACACTGAAGCCACTTATCTTCCTCCACTGTATAAACAGTGACATGCCATATACTCATTTATATATTTTATTATTATTTCATTTATTTGATTTACCCCTCTTTTGTATTATCTCTGATTTAGATCATTTCATTCTTACTCCTTCCATCTGAGTCCATTTTCGTTTCTGGTCTAATGATGGGGCATGTGTTGGTACCTGTTTCTATATGTTTTAGGACAGTTTAAGGATACGGAGGAGAATATATGTAGCTGTACCACCATATATCATAGGGTTTAGCACAGCTATATCTCAAAGAGACAAAAAAATGTAAATGTCTACAGACACGAAGGAGCAACTTCCTTCCTGCACTTTCACCTCAATTATAAATAAAGTATTTCTGATTAGATGTAGTGCTGAAGCAGTTGGGCAAACTATAAGAACAGTCCACTACACCCACTGTGTATGACAAGGCGATACGGTGGGTGCTTTCCTACCTCTATTTAAATCTTCATGCAGATTTATATTCTTTTTAATCAGATTAATATATCCATCAGAAGAATCAGTATCAGCTTTGTCATTATACAATGTATAATGACATTATGTGTGGCTTCTCTCCTGAAAAATTCTTGAATATAGTGTATAAAGAATATAAATAAAACAGAAGAGGCAGCAATTATAAAACAGAATACAGACAATTTCTTATTCAGAAAAAATAACTACTAAAAGACTGCAACTGCAAAGAATTCAGGAAATATGTACTTTGTAAATTGTTTCTCTATTGAACACATCTCCACTACTTTTTATGCCCTAGCATGTCTGTGTGTCTCTGTATTTTTAGAATTCATACCTTCTTACTTTCATTGCCACTTCTAGAGTCCGTTTTTTCTGATTAACTACTGGAACACCCATGCGGGTATTTACGAAGTTATCTATACTTCCGACAGGAAATGTGTCAGAATAGTATAAATGCGTAAGTGCTGTAAACATTTTGGGCTTTCCAGCAGAGTATGAGTGGATCTTCAGGCTGCAGCGGTACCGCACGTCAGACGACCCGGTCCATTTAGACTCAAATCTGTATCGGTTAAAAAGTCTTGAGTGAAGCCCTGACCGCTGCAGCGAGCAGGACGTCGGTTAAAATGGATCGTTCTCGGCCTCTCCGGTGAACTACAACCATGTAGGTCCGTTAAAGCAGCAGTGACGTGGTCAGACCGCAGCTAACCGGACACACATAGAAATATATGGTTCAATATCTTACGCGAAAAACGGTCCGATTTAGAAAAAAAAACATCCCCTCGAGCGACGATTTTGACTCCGTTCTGGAAATAAGCCTGAAGGCCATGAAAAATCACAGCCGCCTGCTTGCTAACAGCTACGCCCTTCTTGTCGCATTCCCCCGCTCAACGTTAAAATGGAGCTACATCACCGCTAGTCAGCTGTTAGCCGGCTAACGCGCTAGCCTCACGTCATCTAGCTGCACGGCTCTGAACGGCAGCGTAGCAGCTAACGGGACCTGACCTACATCAACCCCAACGCTGGAAGGATGTGGACGGACAGCTGCGTTTTTCGTGTCGTGCCGCGTACTTTGGGCCGAAATGCGCATCCAGAATGAATTTCACAAAATAGGCGAATTAAAGAAGGAAACTCCCAAGAAAGATGGAGGGTGCATTAGCATTTCTGCCGTTTCACTCGGCCGTGACGGATCGGTCCTAAAACCGGGGCCAAAGGCGCTGCTCGGCCCATGATAGCCGCAGATGTGTGGTTTGTCGGTGTTCGGTACCAAATCATTCTATCCACTGGGACACACAGTCGGCGTTGGCTGCTAAAGCCGCTCGACTGCTAACACCGCGGCCTGGCTGCTAAGCTGTCAAAATGGCCAAACCTGGGTGCTGCTGCCCCCCACCCCCTCCTCTATACCGCCAACGCGCCCCGCATATGGAGTTTAACGATGCGCGGACTCAAATCTCAGATGATAGCACGTTCAAAGGCATCCGCAGCATTATGTCCGGTGGCATTTGCATTATTTCTAGAGATCGTATCCACAGGCCATGGCCTAAATTCTGAAACCCAGCCCCTGACCACAATGGACACCCTCCGCCGCAGAATGGGGCCACCGCTCGGGCTTCTCGCCCCCCTCAAAGACCCTCTTTACCCGCTATACAACACACCAACGGAGTGATTATCAATTCAACTCACATTTAGAGAGAACTGGGATCCCGGTTTTATTCTCTGAATGATGGGGGTTGATCAAACCGTCCTCCGATTGCTGCTCGGTGTATTCAGGGCAGTACCACTTCCGCCTGCTCTGACACTTCCGCTTCCTCTAAACCCCACCCCTACCCCCGCCAGTATCCATGGTGACAGCGCCAGGGGGTTTCCTGAGCATCTTGCGAGGGGCTTTGACGTCAGGAGGACCATGGCAACCGCTTAAGAGTGACGTACGCTGATTACCATGGCAACTGTCTCCACGCGGCCACTGCTGTTGTATCAGAGTTCAATATCGTGTCAGCGGACAGTTTTATGTGGCTTTTACACAGAGAAACAAGAAAGATCATTCATCCTCTGTGGTTAATACGTCAGTTTTGTGATTTATTATCTGTGTGTAAACAATAAATGTCCCAAGATTGTTTAAAGATATCAGTTTAAACAGGATATGATTGTGTCATTCCCCGACCGGTACCACAGAACCATGATTTTCTTGACTACAGCAGATCTGAATGGTTCCAGACCCAATGATGAGCATCAGTTCTTTGCAGAAACCCAGTTTGCTGCTGCTGCTGGGACGCAGAGCCACACACAAGTTTCTGTTTGTGTTTCTGAAGAATCTTAGGATACTCTTCACAAGCGAAAGCCTACAGTTCCATAAGATTCCTGGGTTTACATATGAAAGGCGATATTAACAAACTTTTGCAATCATAGCTGACATTCGCTAGCTTTCGCAATGATGATATAAGAATATGACGTAACGATTATTGCTGGTATTTTCCAACTCTACCAATAACTATAACAATAACTTTATCTGCTTTTGCTTTGTAGCACTTTGAGATTTGATCCAAATGTAAAGTGTATTATAAATTAAATGTATTATTATATTATTAATAACTGACATTAACTAACTTCAGCAATGATGGCTGAAAGTAGCCGACTGTCTCGACAATAGTCCAGATAACTAAGTCATTATTTATTTACAAATAAAGGCCTGATAGGCTTATTTAGTGAGATAATTAAGTCATTCTTCTTCTCTTAACTCTTTACTCCGTCACAGCGGATCATCTCATTCTGCAAAATAATCTGTTATAGGTTTCTTTCTTTCCTGACGGAGCCTTCCCTGTTTTTCCGGGCGTAGGATCAGCACCAGAAGAACACTGGCTTGTGACCCAGATGTGGCTGGGATGAGATAATTGGGCATTGTCATTAATTTGTTAAAACTTCTCTGATATACGTCCGTGTGAACTGCATCAATCAAATGATGATTTCCAATTGAGGGTTTTGTTTGTGAAAAGCAATGTCTGGATATATTTGACATATATCCAGTGTATATATATATATAACTAAATCTAACCCGTCCTGTGGGAGGGGCTACAGCAGTACGGGGTACCGGGGCCATCCGGTTTCTGTAGAACAAAAGTTAGAGTTGTATCTGTATTCTCAGCAGATAGTCAGACACGTTTTCAGTGATTGTTGGACTCAAGGTCGTCCCTTGTCTCCGATTCTGTTCTTGATATTCATGGACAGGATCTTAAGGCAGAGTCGAGGGGAGGACTGTATCCGGTTTGGGGAGCTTAGAATTGCATCTCTGCTGTTTGTAGTTGATGAGGTCCTGTTGGTGTCACCGATCCGTGATCTCCAGCAGCACTGGGTCGGTTTACAGCTGAGTGTGAAGCGGTTGGTATGTGAGTCGGAACCTCCAAATCTGAGGCCATGGTTCTCTGTCGAGAATCAGTGGACCATCCCCTTCTGGTTGGTGGTGAGTCGTTGCCTCCAGCAAAGGAGTTTAAGTATCTTTGTGTCGTTTTATGGAGTGATGCGAAAATGGACCGGGAGATGGACAGGTAGTTCAGTGCAACATCAGCAGTAATGGTGGTATGGTACTGGTCCGTTAAGGTGAAAAGAGAGATGAGTCTGAAGGCAAAGCGCTCCCTCTACCAGTCCGTCTGCGTTCCAACCCTCACCTCTGGTACTGATCTCTGGGTAGAGACCCAAAGAATGAGGTCCAGGATACAAGCATCTGACATGACCTTCCTTTGTAGGGGGTGGGGCTCAGCATTAGAAATACATGTTCATACAAGGCATCCCTATGAAGTTTGAAATGCTAACTATGCACAAGGCATCAATAGTATCAAATGTCCGCAGTTGTAAGTAGTGAGAACTTAAATAGAAACGGGTAATTTACATTTAGAAGCACTGATTCATGGTTATTAACAGAAACCACCAGAATTGTTTCCAGGTAAGAAGTCACATGATTAAACTTACAGTTTATAAAGTATCACCTTGAAACAAAAGGGAATGTTTGAAACATACGGTTTGGATAACTTACAGCATAATAATATGCTAATTACCAATTTTGAAATTCAAGAAGTTTAATCTAATTTTGAAGGTATTAAGCTGATAGTATTCTTTAATGCTACAAAGACATGAACCTCCATAACCTCATTATCATCATGTTATTACCATATTATCAGTTTTGAATCCATTACGTGCACTAATAAAACCATTTTATTGTAAGCATATTACCAAAGTCATACTGAACTATAACCAAATAGTTTTAACTCATTTCCATCTAAAATCTGTTTCCTCATTATTACTCCTGTTATTATGTTACGTAATTTTCGGTGTAATATTACCCAGATATAACAGTGTTATTACTTAGTTTTTACCTAGTTATTACCTAAGTAAAAATATGTTATTACATTGTATTATCTCTTTATTAACACTTTATTACCGTGCTTTAATGTACTACCCATATTTGAAGTATTATATGTATTTATTGTATCAATCCCTTTATATGCCAGTGAAGTGTGAGGGTCCCATAAGTTAGACCACATCGAGAAGTTTCATCGGATAAGCGTTTACGTCACGTGAACATGCGTTCTGCTCGTTGTCTGGTTTGCAGGGAACTTATTAGGTTAAGTTAGGATACGACGGTAAATGTGAGAATGATAAAGTTCTGTCTGCATTTACTAAGTGGCATTACAAAAATAATGTCTTTTATTGTTTTGCTTTACTGAAGATTTAGTATGACAACAACATCTATCTATGATTTCAAGTCGATTTTGTCTTCTGAGAGATTTATCTGCTATTAAGTCCACCTAAAGATTATCTATGTCTAAATTCAGATGTGGGATTTAGACATCCACAACATTTAGACGTTTCAGAGCGAGGATATGCTTGATCGATGCTCCAAAGCATCCGCTGATCCACTGATCCAGGATCTCCTGATCCAGGAGATGAGATAAATATCTCATCTCCATTTCTTATTATATATAATTTAATAAGATATTGTAGAGTATGTCCTAATTTAGATACATTTCAAAAGTTAATGTGTACCAGTGATACTATAGTTTGTTAAATTTGGTCAAATTTATCAAGAACACCACAGTATGATATTATACATTGTGTACCAGTGGTGGTCCAACAGTACCAACAGTACCAGCAGAACCTTCCCTGCTGACCTAGACATTGTTAGAATCAGAAAATTATATTTTCATAATTCAATAAATTGAGACTAGTTGTATTTAAAATAGTTTGTTCCCATCCGTCATTGCTCCTCCCCCTGCTGCTTCCAGTGAGCTCATAGAAACTGCAGCCTTCTTTAATCCAATCAGATTTCCCCGCTGCTGTCTGCGGGTGAATAATTACTCAGAGCCCTTCAGATTTTACAGTGGATCCTTCTTCTGTTCAAG
The DNA here is from genome assembly GCA_037951165.1 of Lophius americanus. Lineage (NCBI taxonomy): Eukaryota > Metazoa > Chordata > Actinopteri > Lophiiformes > Lophiidae > Lophius > Lophius americanus. Next base: position 2,432,477 of record JBBDHG010000198.1, on the reverse strand, counting down.
CAAATACAGAATTTTTGATAGTTATCATATTTTTAACCAATCACATTTTGACTTTGTCACATTGGACGTGTTGGACTATTTAACCAGCACTGCTAGTCACACACACACACACACACACACACACACACACACACACACACACACACACACACACACACACACACACACACACAACTCAACATGTCCACAACTGCACATTTAATTTAATTTAATTGTACATAATGTTATTCTGTAACATGCTATTGCTGCTGTAACTCTGCAATTTCCCCGTTGTGGGACTAATAAAGGTTAATCTTATCTTATCTTATCTTCTTTGATACACTACGGGAATCTAGATTCCCTAGCTCTACGTCAGTCTTATCTATCCACTGTTAACGTTGAGAAGCATCAACTTCACTCACTGACATATTTGGTGGGTTATCACAGTAAGTCCTCCCTCTGTCCAGCTGCCATTTTTAGCCTTAAAAAAAATCAACCTTTTTATTAGAGATACATGTGAGAGTTATTAGAGATATATGCAACAGTTATTAGAGACAAATGAAAAGGTCATTAGAGATACATTCGGCAGTTAGTAATAATGTCACTTAAAACAAAACAAAAAAAAATCAGTGTCTGTAAGCCCCCCACCACCACCCAACACACACACACACACATCAAATAAAATCTCTTACACTGAATTATTTCTCACCAAATTGATCTATTTATTAATAAATTACCAGCATAGTAATAAATTAACATAATAGTCATATAACATATTAATAATAATAATAAAAATAATAATAATACATTTAATTTATAATGCACTTTACATTTGGATCAAATCTCAAAGTTCTACAAAGCAAAAGCAGATAAAAGTATCAATAAAAATATAATAATAATTATATAAAAGCCTGACCAAAAAGCAGCAATGTTAATTAAAGTTATAGGTTCTGCTAAAAAGGAAAGTTTTAAGTCGTTTTTTAAATGTGTCAGTCGTCTGTGGAGCCCTGAGATGGTCAGGGAGGGCATTCCACAGACGAAGGGCAGCAGAACAGAAGGCCCGATCACCCATGGTGCTGAGCTTAGTCCGGGGAAAGAGGAGGCGGTATGAGTGGGTAGAACGGAGGGATCGTGTTGAGGTCAGTGGGGTGAGTAGTTCTTTTAGGTAGGGGGGGGCGTTACCATGGATACACTGGTGAGTGAGGAGAGTGATCTTATAATCAATCCTGGTGGAGATGGGAAGACGATGAAGTGATGAAGACGGGGGTGACGTGTTCGTGTTTACGTTCATCAGGATCCTTCAGATGTTTTGAACATACTGATGTCTTTGAAGTCTTTTATCAGGGATCCCGATGAGGAGTGATGAAGGTCGTTACAGTAATCCAGTTGTGAGAAAACGAACGCGTGGACCAGCTTTTCAGCATCACTCAAGGTGAGTGAAGAACGGAGTTTCGAGATATTTCTGAGATGGTGAAAGGAGATCTTGCAGATGTGTTTGATGTGGGATTCAAAAGTGAGTTGAGGGTCAAATCTTACACTGAGGTTGGTGACTGATGAAGACTGATGAAGACTGATGAAGAGAGGGGAATGTCGTGACCAGAGAAGGTAATACTGCTTATGGAGGAAGACTGGGTCTGATGTGGGGTGCCAATTAAAATAGCTTCGGTTTTGGAGCTGTTAAACTGGAGAAAGTTGTTTTTCATCCACACCTTCATCTCCTCCAGACAAGCGCGGAGAGTCGACAGGGGAGATGATGATGACGATGAGGATGGAGAAGCTGCGGAGGAACATGTGTCAGTATTTATGTAGATTTGCGTGTCCTCAGCGTAACAATGGAATGAGAGTCCATATCGACTGATGACACGGCCAAGGGGGAGGAGCATGTATAGTATGAAGAGAATGGGGCCAAGGACTGATCCCTGGGGGACCCCACAGGTGACGGTGTGTGTCCGGGACTTTGAACTTCCAAGGGAAACGTATTCTGTTCTGTCAGTGAAGTAGGACTGAAACCAATTTAGGGCGGTGGCAGTGAGTCAGTGGTGTGATGTAGGCGATGTAGGAGTATTCCATGGTCAACTGTGTCGAAGGCAGCAGACAAATCAAGGAGAATCAGGAGGGAAGGTGAACCAGCATCTGCTGCCATCCGTAGGTCATTTGTGACTCTAAGCAGAGCTGTTTCTGTGCTGTGGGCGGAGCGGAAACCAGACTGAAAGGTTTCAAAGAGGTTGTTGTATTTGAGGTGGTCCTGGAGGTGGGCAGCAACTACTTTTTCCAGAACTTTGGAGAGGAATGGGAGTTTGGAAATGGGCCTGTAATTAGTAAAAGGTTCTGGATGCAGAGTAGGTTTTTTGAGGAGTGGTCTGATTATGGCGGCTTTTAGGGCAGATGGAACAAAGCCGGCCTGGAGGGATTGATTTATTACTGTGGTGATCAGGGGACTGATGGAAGAGATGTTAGTTTTCACTAGGGCTGTAGGAAAGGGGTCGAGGGCACAGGTGGAGGGCTTCATCGTCCTGATGATAACCTCAACCTCCTGCTGTGAGATTTCTGGGAAACACTTTAGAGGCTGGGAGATCTCAAACTGTGAGTAAGCAGACTGGGAGGAACCAGAAAGGACAGAACAGATTGAGTCAATTTTTGGATTTAAAGAAAGCCATGAAATTATTACAGTGCTCTTCTGTAATTTCTGTAAGTGGGGGAGTTTGTGGCTTAAGAAGATGATTGATAGTGGAAAACAGCTGCTTAGAATTTTAAGCCTTTGAGTAGACGTTTTGGTGTTCCCGAAAGGCTAGCTTGTGGACAGTAAGACCTGAAGCCTTGAAACGCAGCTCAAGGACACGCCCAGCTGCCTTCATATCCCGTATCTCGCTGGTGAACCAGGGGGCTGAGCGGGAGAAGGTGACTGTTCTAGTTTTTACAGGGGCGTGAGGATCCAGGATGCTACTCAGGGATTTATTGTAGAAATCTACTGAGTCACTGGCTGATACAAAGTTGACAGAAAGAAGATGCTGGAGGTCGACTCTCATGGTTTCTGAATTGATGTTTTTCAGATTCCTGAAGTAGATTTGACGTTTGGGCTTAGTGAGGGAGGACACAAGCGACAATTCCATGGAGACGACCTTAAGTAATAAATCCAATTGAAACTGTGAAACACAAACTCCCCACAGCTTTAATGAGATGGGTGTGCTTGAGGGGATGCACATAACTCTGCAATGTTTGGCTGAATTTGAGAAAGTCTGAGTCTTAAATCGTTCTCCAGACAAAGTCTTGCTCTGTATTTTGTTTTCATAATTGTCAGAGCTAAGAATCCACTTCCACACAAGTACGTGTTGGTAAAGGGCATCAAAGTCTTCACAGCATGTTTGGCCAGCGCGGGCTGTTCTGTGCTCAGTCCGATCCAGAAATCTGGCAGTGGCTTCTGATTAAATTCCATTTTCAGGGATGCATCTGTTGCAATCTCAATGAGGCTCTCCTGTTCAGATGTTGATAAAGCAGCAGGCCCAGCTGTAGATAGATGACGTATCCAACCGTCTGATGCAGTTTAACCAGAGGTTCAACTTCTGCATCATGGCCTCAACTTTATCTTGCACATTGAAGATGGTTCCAGAAACCCCCTGTAAACTGAGATTAAGTTTATTAAGGCGAGAAAAAATATCACCCAGGTAATCCATGCATGTAGGAAACTCCTCATCATGCAAATGTTCAGACGGTTTAAAATGATGCTCACTGAAGAAAATCTTAAGTTTTTCCAGTTCAAAGAAACGTGTTAATACTTCTTGATAACCAGCGTACGTCTGTGTGAAGTAATAAGGTCTCATGATCGCCGACCGTTTCACTGCATAATATAGTAAATACGCGAGAGTTCAGGGGCCTGGCCGTCACAAAGTTCACCATTTTGTCCAAAACATTATTCAGGCTGGCAGACATTCCCTTGGCAGCGAGAGCCTCTTGGTGGACGCTGCAGTTTACCCAAGTGGGATCAGGAGCAACCGCTTTCGCGCGCGTTACCACTCTGCTTTAGTCATGGCCTTTGCGCCATCAGTACAGATGCCAACACATTGTGTCCACATAAGTCCATTTGATTTCCCAAAGGTGTCCAGCATTTTGAAAATGTCCTCTGTAGTTGTCCTTGTTTCCAGAGGTTTCCAGAAGGGCATGCCCTCCTTAATTGTCCCTTTGTGAATGTACCGCACAGATACCGGGACATGAGCCCGGTATCTACATCTGTTGACTCATCCATTTGTGGTGTGTAAAATGTAAAAGTCACGGTCTCTTATGCAATGTAGTAGCAGCTTTAAAATATCCTTGTCAGTGATGCGCCGAGAAAAAGTGTTGTTTGATGAAGGCATGGCCTGTATAGTTGTTTTGGCCTTTTCCCCATTATTGGCCCAACCATATCCATGGCAGCAGGGAGAATCAAGTCACACTTCACAATAGAATGTGGTTGCTAGTTTTAGCCACTCTGTAGCTCACCAGGTAAGATGCTTGTAGCCCGCTCCTATTATCGGTATCTGTCTCCCGTATGCAAGTCTTACTGGGAGAAAGTCCTCTCAATTATCGCTCAAAAAACTCCCGTGGCCTATTTTTCAGATGAGCATGTTTTGTTTCCAAATATTTGCCCAACGGTGAAGGTTTCATTGAGTTCAGAGACAGAACTTTTCCGCATCTAACACACTGTGGCCGAGTAAATCCACCAGTAATAATAGAAGTGAACCCCAAAGCAATGTAGCTCTCATCGTATTTTCGCCTTTTTGATGAGGTTGTTTCTCTGTTTGAGGCTACATGCTTTCCGGCATCACAACGCTCTTCATCTGACTCTTCATCGCTGTCCATGGTGATGTTAGCAGCTTGGCCAGCCAGAAGTGCACCGCTGCTAGCATCCCGTTCCAAGGTAATAATAACAATAATGCATTTAATTCATAATGCACTTTACATTTGGATCAAATCTCAAAGTGCTAAAAGTAGAGCGCTAAAGGTAAACCTTGATGTTGATGCATCACCTTGACTTTTGTTGCTGGCAGTTGCATCTTCAACTGTTGGCTTACTGGTGGTAGCAGTCCGTGTCTCGCTGGAAGGGCATTTCTTTTTTAACCACTTATCCATTTTTGGGGGTTAACCCGGCGACGAAGTGACCGACGGCAACTCCACACAGCCACAGGTGTCAATCAATCAGCGAGAGTCTAGTGCATTTATTTGGCAGTGCAATTAATTTGCTGAACACTAGAGGGTAGCCATTGCATATGTGTAATTGTTGGAGAAGGCACCTCAGACTGTATGTCTATTTATATTCCAGTTTCAAAATATAATCAGGCAGTATGCAAATCATATTTTTAATATTTTTCATGTACCCCCTATGTCAATTTGCTTCACCCGGGGATAGGCGTACCCCAGTTTGGTAATCACTGGGTAAGAGGGTTAGGGTTAGAGGGTTAGGGGTTAGAGGGTTAGAAGGTTTGGGGTTAGAGGGTTAGGGGTTAGAAGGTTATGGTTAGGGTTAGCTCAGACAAAAGGGAAAGAATTACTGCTCTTGTGGAGGACTCTCAAAGTCCAGCTCACAGCCTGTCCTAAACTAGGAGACTAAAACCTTGTGCAATGTTTCCCTCTACTGGTGAAGATTGGGAACTAAGAACATCCGCTCAGGCACAACATGTCCTTTTGACAAAACCCAAGTCAAATTCCAAAAGTCCTTGGTCTGAATGTATTCCAAAATGTTAGCAGTTAATAGCACTGATGAAAGAAAAGTGGGGAGTAAATCCTGAAAACAGTGTGAAGATCTTAGACTGAAGCCAGGCTCAAATAGAGGAGCAGTTCAATGATGGAGCTGGGAGCGAATCCAGGAGGAGCTTCAAAAGTAACCAGAAAGATCTTAAATCAATTCTAAAACTAACTGGTAACACACATACCTCTCGCGCATTACACTTATCACGCTCACACACACAAACAACCACCTAACATACATTCACACACACCTTTACAGCCGCACACACGCACACTTACACAAACCTCACACACTCACACACACGCCACAATCAAACTCTGACACACACTTCACACACTCACTTTTCACACTCAAACACACTCGCAGACACCTCACACAAAATCCAACACACAGTCAAACACACTCACACACACACACAGGCTCACACACACTTCCTTCAAATACTGTCACACACTCATTGTGATTGTTTGTGTGTAATTGTATGATTATGTCTGAGTTTGTGTGTCTGGTTGTTTGCGTGTGTGTTTGTGTGTGAGATTATGATTGATTATATATGATTATGAGACATCATAATTAAAAACAGACATTAATGAATTATAAGATAAGATAAGATAAGATAAACCTTTATTAGTCCCACAATGGGGAATTGCAGGGTTACAGCAGCAAGAGCATATTACAGAATAACATTATGTACAATTAAATTAAATGTGCAGTGTGGACATGTTGGGTAGTGTATTGTCCCATAGTGCAAAGTGCAAGTGAGGTAGGTGTGTGTGTGTGTGTGTCTGTGTGCGCGCGTGTGGGTGTTACTAACTGTGCTGGTTGTGGAGTCTGCTGCAGGAAGGAAAGATCGCTGGTATCGCTCCTTCAAACAGTTGGGGTGAAGGAGTCTGTCGCTGAAGGAGCTCTCCAGTGCAGAGATGGTTTCCTGCATGGGGTGGGAGACGTTGTCCCGGAGAGATGACAACTTGGCCATCATTCTCCTGTCTCCCACCTCCTGCACTGAGTCCAGAGGACATCCCAGGACCGAACTGGCCTTCCTGATTAGTTTGTCCAGTTTCCTCCTGTCAGCAGCTGAGATGCTGCTGCCCCAGCAGACCACTCCATAAAAGATAGCCGATGCCACCACAGAGTCATAGAAGGTCTTCAGGGGTCTCCTCAGAAGATAGATTCGGCTCTGAGCCTTTTAATAAAGTGCCGTGGAGTTGTGAGTCCAGTTTGTTGTTCAGGTGAACACCAAGGTACTTGTAAAATATGACAAACTCAATGTCCATTCCCTCGATGTTCACCGGTGTCGGAAGTCCACCACCAGTTCCTTGGTCTTACCCGTGTTGATCTGGAGGTGGTTCCACTGGCACCAGTGCATGAAGTCCTACGTCAGTCAAAGTTCTGCGTCAGTCATAAAGTGTATTATTGCAGTCCATGAGGTTTATTCGTGTGTGTATTTGCTATTTAGTCCATCAGCAGCACTTATATACAGAGGTGGACAGAAGTGGACAGAGGGGGACAGATGTGGACAGGAGTGGACAGAGATGGACAGGAGTGGACAGAGGGGGACGTCATCGCTGACATTGGAGGTTCTGCAAATGCAGCTTTGGTGGAAGACATCCACCATTTGTGCACCAAATATTTTCAAGTATTTCTCCTAATCCTGTTTAGTTTATCTTTTTCTTCGGCTGTGCTGTTGCCAAACCAGGACGTGATGATGAAGTAATTGATGCAGGAGGTTAAAATTTAGTAGGTGATGCAAGATGTGATTATTTAGTATGTGGAGAAGATGGTGCAGAAGATGATGATGAAGGTTGTGATACAGGAGGTGGTGATGCAGTAGGTGATGCAAAAGGCCTAAGATGCAGGAGGGGATGCAGGAGGTGAAAATTTAGTAGGTGATACAAGTTTTGATGATTTAGTATGTGGCGTAGGTGGTGCAGGAGATGATGATGAAGGTTGTGAGGCAGGAGCTGTTGATGCAGGAGGTGATGATGCAGTAGGTTTAGCAGGAGGTGATGATACAGCATCTTATGCAGTAGGTCCTGCATGATGCAGTAGGTGATGTAGGAAGTGGTGAGGCAGTGAGTGATGCAGGAGGTTATGATGCAGTTGGTGTAGCGGGAGGTGATGCAGGAGTTGATGATGAAGGGGATGATTGCAGGAGCTGATGATGCAGGAGCTGATGCAGTAGGTGAAGCAGAAAGTGCTGCAGGAGTTGATGATACAGTAGGTGAAGCAGGAGGTGATGCAAGATGTCATTATTTAGTATGTGGAGTAGGCGGTGCAGGAGATGATGATGAAGGTTGTGATGCAGGAGGTGGTGATGCAGGAGGTGATGATGCAGTAGGTGAAGCAGGAGGGGAAAATTTAGTAGGTGATGAAAGATGTGATGATTTAGAATGTGGAGTAGATGGAGCAAAAGATGATGTTGAAGATTTTGATACAGGAGGTGGTGATGCAGTATGTGATGCAAAAGCCCTAAGATGCAGGAGGTGATGCAGGAGGTGAAAATTTAGTAGGTGATACAAGATGTGATGATTTATTTTGTGGCAGGAGATGATGATTAAGGTTGTGAGGCAGAAGCTGGTGATGCAGGAGGTGATGATGCAGTAGGTGAACAGGAGTTGATTGAGGAGGTGATGATGCAGTCGGTGAAGGCGATGATTGCAGGAGCTAATGATGCGGGAGCTATTTCAGTAGGTGATGATGCAGGAGATGATGCAGTAGGTGAAGCAGAAAGTGATACAGGAGTTGATGATGAAGGTCAAGATTGCAGGATGTGATGATGCAGGAGCTGATGCAGTAGGTGATGATGCAAGAGGTGATGATGCAAGAGGTGATGATGCAGTCGCTGAAGCAGGAGGTGGTGGAGGCGCCGATGATGCAGGAGATGCTACAGGAAGTGATAATGCAGTAGGTGATGCAAGAATTGAGGATTTAGTAGGTGAGGAGTCGGTGATGCAGGAGGTGACGACGAAGGTTGTGATGTAGTAGGTGATGCATGAGTTGATGCAGGAGGTGATGATAGAGTAAGTGATGCAGGAGTTGATAATGCAGGAGCGGATGCAGTAGGAGATTATGCAGGAGCTGATGCAGGAGTTGGTGATGCAGTAGGTGATGCAGGAGGTGACGAAGGTTGTGATGCAGGAGGTGACGAGGAAGGTTGTGACGCAGGAGGTGATGATGCAGTCGGTGATGCAGGAGGTGACGATGAAGGTGGTGATGTAGGAGATGATGATGCAATAGGTGATGCAGGAGGTGAATGTACAGTAGGTGATGCAGGAAGTAATGATGCAGTAGGTGATGCAGGAGGTGATTATACAGTAGGTGGCTAAGTAAGGTGATGCAGGAGGTGCTACAGAAGTAATGATGCAGTAGGTGATGCAAGAAATGATGACTTAGTAGGTGATTCATGAGTTGATGCAGGAGGTGATAATAGAGTAGGTGATAATGCAGGAGGTGACGATGAAGGTTGTGATGCAGGAGGTGACGATGAAGGTTGATGTAGGAGATGATGATGCAGTAGGTGATGCAGGAGGTGAATGTACAGTAGGTGATGCAGGAAGTAATGATGCAGTAGGTGATGCAGTAGGTGATGCAGGAAGTAATGATGCAGTAGGTGATGCAGGAGGTGATTGTACAATTGGTGATGCAGGAAGTAATGATGCAGTAGGCCTAGGCTATAGGAGTAAACCTGAGTTACTATCATGCTGTTTCTTCATTAAATCATCACAGTTGCAGAAAAAATGGTGGAGAAAATAAAGGCTGATCAAATGATAGAAGCTCGTCTCCTGATAAATATTGCCATCTATCGGGCACCCGTCACACACCTCTTCTGACTGATGTGTTGGCGCATATATACACTATTTCCGATTAGATCATTGTTCATGTAAACAGTCAAACAGACATGTTTTTCGGAATGATTTCATTCTGAAATCCTGCTACTGAGTCCAAAGTCTATTCCGTTCAGCCAACTGCCTTGTTTTCAAACCAGTTGTCACTGCTTAAAAGTGTCTTTTGCAACAATTGGACATAATCAGCTGTTTTTGGGGCCCTTAGGGTCCACACGGTGGAAACTGATGTAGACAAGGGATGTAATGATTAGCTGTTTTTGCGATTAACCGTGATGAGAAATGTCACTGTGCTATAATCATAAGAATTAAAAAAACTACATTATTGTGTGTGCGTGTCAAGTGTGGTCAAACTCTGTAGATGATGTCTGCAACGCCTGCCGCCAGAAAGTTGCTGGTATTGGCTCCAACACGTCTTCTATGTCCGAACATCTGCGATTATCATCCATCCCTGATTGCCAAAGTCAATGCACAAAAATAAACTTACTAGTTTCATCTCCACGGGTTACTATACTTATCTTATTAATTTAAATAATTTGTGGCAGGTATTTACATTCAGATGTTTAGCAAGTGTGTAAATTGTCTGCTTCTCAATTCTTCGAAATGCTAATGCGAATTATACAGCCTCCTGTCAACGAGAGACTCATGTCAGACCCTAAAGAAAAGGTACGTTGTGTCGCCTCTTCTCAATAGTAATGTGCCACACACTACGACACATTAACACACTCTGTTACACATGCTCGGATAAACACACGGACACACGCAAAAGAACACGGACGCTCGGACACACGCACATGAACATCGTGGCACTTTGTCAGTGTGTGGATGTATTCAGCAGCAAGTTAACATTTATCCTGAGGATAATGAGTTGGAAGTAGGAAAATCTGAACCAGTGTAAAGATCCTGGGTATCTAAAACTCAATATGCGTGGAAAATGATAGTAGCCTGTGTTGTCTGATCCCAACTCTGTCTAAACAACTCCTTCAGCACAAACTACTGAAAAAGTTGTTGCTGTTCCTGAGTGAAAGGTGCTAGAACTCATAGTGACATCAAAGTGACATCAAAGTGACATCACATAGCTGTGTTGGGGCCTTCCCAAAATCCGGTGCTTTCAGTAATACCAGAGAAGACTAGATTGTCCCTCACACACTGCGATTGTAAGTCCAGAATTGTTTCCGTCATGGCAATGATTTTGGAGATGAGCTGGGTTATGAAAGAAGTGAGATGGGTCTTGAGGGGTCTTGATAGATTGATGCAGAGATCTGTTTTGACTGATCCGTTAGTGAATCGATTTTTGAGTCGATGAACACAATCCTGGCATGGAGTCCAGTGAGATTATTTTCAATTGAAATGAAAATGTTGCTTACCTCTATGATGCCTGGTGGTGCTGGTGATGTTGGCGATGGTGATGTACCTGAGCTGAAAGGTAAATGCCAGTGCCTTTTGGTTTTTGGAGAGAAGATTGATCTGCTCGCTAACTTGTCAGTTGAAATCATTGTGCACACATGTGTTAAGCAGTTCTGTGGGTTTTTTCCCGGACCCAAATGCAGACGCGTGAAACGTAGCGCTGGTGTCAAATATATTTATTCCACCGCGACACAAGGAAAAGACAGGGACCGAAAAACTGGAGGTTACTTACAGTACACTGGGAGGGGTTGGAACACGTGACGACAAGAGGACATCATGCAACGAACTGGCCCAGAAGGTAAGGTAAGGACAGACTTTATACACAGACATAACGAGACAATGAGACACAGCTGGAGGGGAAACACAGGTGAGCATGATGACCAATCACAAGACAGACACAGAGGGAGAAAGGAACACAGAGGCGTGACAACATGGCTGTAGCCACCGTCGATATAATCTTCTAATTGATTCAAGTCAGTTGGTTTATTGCAACGTGAAGAGGAGTATTAAAAATGTATCCAATAACCTCGTTACCGTTGATCCAATAAAAGCATTGTTCTTTTTATCGTTACTTCCCAACCATATGGGCGACGATTATGTCCAAAATGGCTCGTGAGATTGACACAAGAAAATCCGTCTTGTTTTATCACTGAACTTCAGCTTCTCTATTGAGATGATATGGAATCTTATCTTGGAGCATAATAGCTGACATAGGTTGAGTCATTTAATTGAATATCAAAAACTACATCTTGTGTTTGTTATTTGTCTTAAAGGACATATAATGTAATAAGCAACAATCAGGTACCTCCGTAGCTGAATTTTGGTTTTTTCTCCACACTCTACACATACACTGATATAATCTCTGTCAGACTCTGCTTTAATTTTACTAAGTCAACTACTCAATAAAATAACAGCAAAATATAAATCGCTAAAGAAGAAAAAAAAAACAGCTTCTTTAGCGAGAGGAGTCCAAAATGACAAAGTATCTGTTTTTAGCTAAATAGCACAGAAAACTCTGTGACAACTTTGTATGCCTTGAATGTCACCAAATTCTGACTATAATTAGGCTTGAAACCTGTTTCTAAATTTTTCGCAAATCATAATAACATTTTTGTTAAAAATAAACGGGTTATTTCAGCAAGGGTAGTCCAAAATGACAAAGTATGTGTTTTTGGCTAAATAGGAGAGGAAACTCAATGATAACCGCGTACGTCTTGAAAGAGACCCAATTCTGACGATAATTTGGATCGAAACTTGATTATTCACCAACAAGTTACAAGTTATTCACGAACAAGTTCCAAAATTCTAAATTTTAAGCTAGCTCCAGTATCACATCACACATTTCTCCACCCAGTTTAATAACTATAATTAAGAGCACTTTCCATTAATACTCAAAAGTAGCTTTACAATGAATTAAAAAAGCAAGTTCAATCAAAATCAGATATAAAAACTTAGAAAGCTCAAATAACTACAACAGCAGCGAGGAAAATCACATATTGATAACACGTCAAAAGATGATCTGAAATGTTTGCTTCATCGGGCCTACTATGGCTCAACATGATCAATATCATGGTAACTACCACCATAAATCAAACTTTTATTTATTTAGTATTTTTCTATTTAAGTGTTTGAGCTACATTAGGGTAAGGCAGTGGTTCAGTATGGGGTGTATATATATCTTTAGACCGCATCACTGAAATGACGCTGGATGATGTGTGAGGGTCAAAGCGAGGCGTATAAGGCCACCTGGAGTGGAGGACTGCTAGTTCACAGCCCTTTTTCCACAGCTTGGCTTGAAACTCAGGATCCTTTTGAGATTGAAGAGTTGTAGACTGCTTTGTTTCGCTGCTGTACAGGCAATAGGCCCCCACCCCTTACATCTAGGAGGCCACCGCAGCATTGATGACTATGGATGTATCTTGGTCACTGGTATTTTCATTGCGTCTGCGAGGCTCCACTGTCATAGAGCGCTGTGTTCACCATGCCTGGGTCCTGACAGTCACTGGGAAGTTGCTGGCCGCCAGCTGCTCCAGCAGTTGGTTGGTGAAGAGGACCAGAGCCAGTTTGGTCAGAGCCAGTTTTGGACCTTAGCACTTTGAGATTTGATACAAATGTAAAGTGCATTATAAATTAAATGTATTATTATTATTATTACCTGTAAAAACAGATGACTGATTTTTGTATCTAAAACAAAACACAGCACAACAAAGAGAGGATGAAATTATTTTCTTCCAATATTGATATGTTGTCATAGTGACACACACAAGCTGAATAAATCTGGCTCTTTATAAAACATACTGTCATCGATTAAGTTTGGCTACTTCTGAATAATTATCCCTAAATTAGTTTATATGTAACCGAAAAGAATTATGCAAAAATTCCTATCTCGCGGTATTATGTATGTATCGTGCCCTATATCCAGATTAACTCCAAAATTAAATTATTTTTTTCCTGTCACATGTCTGTAACTCCTAACCAGTTTCATGAAAATCCGTTGGGTAGTTTTTTTTGTGTGCATTCCTGCCAAGGAACAAATTGAAACCAATAAAAGAACCACCACCTTGGCATTGGTAATCATGAGCCCATTCAGAGAGAGCATATCTTTACCAGTGTTGCATCAGGCACAGCAATTACAAAGATCCTACCTAAATGCTAAGCTTACGCTGCTAAAATTACAGATTTTAATATCTGCACACTAACTTCATGACAAAATTTTCACTTAATTTCACTTAATTTCTGATATATCCGACACAATGGCTGGAGAGAAATAACATTGACAATCATTGTTCATTATTTGACCTGTCTGTTGACATTATAGTACTGCTGATTGTTGTTTTTTAAAATTCTAAACAGGATTGCAAAGGGAAATTTTACATGAGTGTGAGGAGCAACTGCTGTATAAAAAAATTAATTATTATAAACTCACGTTATGGATTACTGATAGAAAGTACAAAACAATTATAGAAAAGTGGAAAAGAGAGGATGAGTGTTAAAAAGAAAAGAAAAAGTACATAGTTGTTGCAAGGCTGCATGGAAAAAGCACTCAGAGAGTGCAAAACCTCCGCAGGCACAATAGTAGCCAAGGTTTAGGAAAAATTCATGTAGATTTCTCCATAATATATGAGTTTCTGCCAGCCACTAAATCTACAGACAGCTACAGCAAACTCTCTGAGTATCTTCCAAATAATATGTAGCCTCAAAGTCTTAAAGGAACTTCAAAGGAATCACAGCAACAAATTCATCAATAATGGACTAAGTTCTGGGAGCACCTCGCCAAATTGTGACGTCACGGCTCCAAACGGCTTATTGTTTAATTTTATTTTAAATGCTGTGAAACATGTTATGTCATTAAAATCTGACATGTAGGACATTCTAAGACTTACTTCGGGGTAAAATCTCATGCCAATCCATCAAAGAAACGCACAGCGGTGAATTATAACCTCCTTCTTTGCCAGAGGTAATAAATATTTTCAACATCTGAAAATATGTCTTCATATTATTGTGTCTCCTGTGTCACGTAGAAGGAGAAAAATACGTCAATCTAACAAAAACCTAACATATTATTCTTTTTGTATGTATCCACCATAAGTTAACTTATTCCCTTTTAAAATATATTCAACAAATCCCAAATTGCAAACTTTGGGATTACAGAGTAAAACATAGAAACATTAGGCATCATAAAAGCCTCCATCTTAAAGGTAAACAAGGCAGATTGATGTACATAAACATAAATTCTAACAAGCGATAATGATCATAATATAAAGGACACATGAACTATGTGGGATTTTTGGAGATGTGACATCTTTGGCTCATTTTAATTAAATGATAAGTCTGTTTACAAATTAATATCATGCAATAAAGTATCTCTCTCTCTCTCTCTCTCTCTCTCTCTCAGAGCTGTCTATGGTCACGTGACCCAGCAGGACCGCTCTACATGACATGTTAGGTTGCTAAGTTAGCTAGTGAGCTAGCTGTACTTAGTTTATCAAAAGATGACGCGAGGGGAAAGCCGCGGTCTGCTACTTACCAGCGATGAAATCACCATATCTTTGGGGCGATGAAGTGAATATGATAGATATTCTGAAAACAGCCCCGGGCACGGAGGACTGGAAAACGGTAAGTCTGGCCTGAGTTAGCCTGTGTGATGGCTGCGGCTAACACAGCATAGCGGGCTAGGTCTGCAGCATCAGCACCAGATACTGCTACTGGAATAAGACGTTAATATAAGGATTAAGTAGACACCCGTACCTTTATATATTATCTGCGAGTTTTAGGATAGCTTAATTAACCTTTGGCGTAGCGTTAATGAGAGTGCTGACGTTTAAGCAGCTAAAAAGACACAGAATCACGACGTGGTAACGTTGACTTTTGTCCGATAGGCTTTCAGAAGTAGCCAACCTAAATCGATGACACTATGTTTTATCAATAGCCAGATTTATTCAGCTTTTGTGTCACTATGACAACATATCAATGTTTAGAAGAAAATAATTTTCTTCCTGTCTTTGTTGCACTGTGTTTTGTTTTAGATACAAAAATCAGTCATCTGTTTTTACAGGTAATAATAATAATAATACATTTAATTTATAATGCACTTTACATTTGCATCAAATCTCAAAGTGCTAAGATCCAGGTCCTGTTTTTATAGTCCCATTATGTCCTACTTGTTTTTGCCTGGCCCGTGAATGAGCACTTTGAGATTTGATCCAAATGTAAAGTGCATTATAAATTAAATGTATTATTATTATTATTATTATTATGAGGGTGGGGTTGTGGGATAGGGGGGTGATGGATTGTTTTAATATTGTTTTATTGTATATCATGTTTTTGTAGTTGCTGCCTTAGTCCATTTCTTGTGGTCCGTTTTCGTCTTGTGTGTGAATGTGGCGGAGAAAGGGGGCGCTAAGGAGACATTTTAATCAGTATGTGTTTCTTATATGGATAGTGCTATAATAATGTTTGATTGATTTATTGATGTTTGATAGATAACATTATGGCTACTGACAGGTGAAGTAAAAGCAACATTCATTCTTTCTCAGATCTTCCTGGTCTGCAGTGGTCAATACTAAACAATGTGGTCTAAGGAAGGAACTACTGTTGTAAAATACTGTTGCACAAATTGCAGAAAGTTAATCCTATTTCGGACAGACAATTGTCATTGCCGCCGTCAATATCACTGATTTATTCTCAAATATTTTACACACAGTGTTAGTGCGAGGAGGAACTGGAGTGTTTTTGGGAAAGTTTGCTTGTATATTTCACACTAATCTCCAAAATTGTCATGTCACAATTACTTAAAATCAATCCAGTGTTGTCCACAATTGGTGCATATAAATTGACTCAAGGAGAACTATATTGTAAAACATTGTGATTCACTCTAATATAACATGTTTTACTCATTGGGGGGAGCTTTTAATGAAAAAACTGTTTTTCGGACGTAATTTCTTAACCAATGGTTCTATTTAGTTCAAATTTGGTGTTTAGTCAGTTGAATTTGTATAGCTCAACATAACAAATCACAATTTGCCTTGATAGGCATTACAATTTGTACATGATGCAACAGCCACTGTCCTTAAACCCTTGGTCTGGGTATGGAACATCTCCCCAAAAGGCCCTTTTTAACAGGGAAAAAAGGGAAGAAACATCTGGAAGAGGCACAGAAGAGGGATCCCTCTTCCAGGACAGACCTGTTCTAATCTTAGAAATTTTGGGAGCTACAAGTAGGCCTGCGTTTTGACACCGAAATCTTTTATAAGAATGATATGGGACTATGAGGTCTTTGAGATATGAGGGGGCTTGGTTGCTGAGAGCTTTATAAGTAAGTAGGAAGATTTTGAATTCTATTCTGGATTTTACAGGGGGCCAATGTAGAGAAGCTAGCACGGGAGAGATGAGATCTCTTCTTCTACTTCTTGTCAGTACTCGTGCCGCTGTTTTTTGGATTAACTGCAAGCTTTTTACAGAATTATTGGGGCATCCTGAAAATAGGGAACCACTGCAATCTTGTCTGGAGCTCACAAATTGGTGGACTAATTTGTCATCATCCTTCTGAGACAGGATGTTCCTAATTTTTGCTTTTTTACGCAGGTGAAACCAAGCGGCCCTAGATACTTGCTTGATATGAGTTGAAAAGGACATGCTCTGGTCAAACATAACTCCTAGGTTCCTTACAGGAGAGCTGGCATGCTGAGGCAATGCCATCTTAAGAAGCTATCTCCTTAGAAAGCTGTTGTCGGAGGTGGTTGTGGCCCAGTATAATAACTTCAGATTTGTCTTTATTAAACATTAAATAGTTACTGGTTATCGAGGTCTTTATATCTTTAATAGATGTCTGAAGTTTGAATATTTGATTAGTTTCTTCTGGCTTTATGGATAAATACAGCTGCGTATCGTCCACATAACAGTGGAAGTAAACAATGTGATTCCTGATAATGTTGCCCATGGGAAGAATATATAAAATGAAGAGTATCGGTCAAAGCACCGAACCCTGTGGGACTCCATTAATAAGCTTTGTGTGTAGGGATGAGTCGTTCTTGACAAGGACAAATGGAAATTTGTCAGATGAATATGACTCTTAAAGGAAGAGAATAGAGAGGAGTCAACTGTCTGAAGCCATGAGAAGATCATTAGAGACTTTAACTGGTCGTGTTTCTGTGCTGTGATGTAATCTAAAACCTCTTTCTTCATCGGCTGTGTAGTTCATAATAGTAAACTCAAATGTCACCAGAAAGTGATCAAAGAGCACAGGGTTATGGGGAAATATCATTAAGTGTTTAGTTTCTATATCATACGTTAGGATCAGATGAAGGGTGTGATTAAAGCAGTGAGTGGGTTAATTCATGTGCCGGGAGAAGCCAATTGAGTCTAATTTTTAAGGAAATGCAGAACTGAGACTGTGTCTGTTAATATCTTCATGAATATTGAAATCAGCCAGTATAATAATTAATAATTATAATAATAAAATGTACTAAGCATCAATTACGATCAGATACTTCAGACAGGAATTCTGTATTAGATGCAGGGGGACGGTGTATAATAACTAATATAATTGGTTTCCCAGCTTAGGTGAGAAAGGCGCAGAGTGAAGCTGGATTTAGAAATTTAAAAAATGACTTAAAACTTTCCTTTTTTCAGAACCTATAACTTTTACATTGCTGGTTGTAATATTTTTATATTATTATTCTTACATTTTGTTATCACTGCTTTTATCTGCTTTTACCTTGTGGCACTTTGAAATTTGATCCAAAAGTGCGTTATAAATAAAAATCTATTATTATTATTATTATTACATATCAAAATACATCTCCATTATGAATGAATAAACACTCAAAATAATAAATTATAAAATATCTTACACTTACTGTATTTCATTATTAGGACCTCTGCAGCTCACCTCTCTTTATTATTTAAACTATTCAGAGCAAGTTTCTCAGGTCCTCAATATCTGTTTTGAACACATGTAATAAATATTGCACTTTTGAACTAACTTTTGATCAATTTCCAAAGAAAGTTGATAGATGAAGATGAAGATATAAATAATAGAAGATGAAGATTATAGAACTTTCTTAGACATTAGACTTCCTTGTTCCCAATGGGAATTCCTTTCCACAGCACTGATGGTTAATTCAACTAAGAGTTAGATGAGTTTTTTCAGATTCATTGGATTGATTGACTTTGAAATTGATAAGGAAACTTTTTTAATGTTAAGATTCCAAATACCCCTAGAATGCTGATACGTTTAATGTCTTCCTAAGTAGGCATCACAGAAAAATGTTCGGCAACTTCTGTACGTTTTGAAGAAAGATTATTCAACCCGCATCGTATATGGGTTTCATTGGCAAATTAACCCTTGACAGGAAAGGGTGTGGGTGGAATATCAAGAAAGATGTTTTACGGGTTAAACAACAGGTAGAAGATCTCACTTCTGTCTTCTGAGCAGACAGAAATCTTCATGTCTTATACCAATGTGATGTAACTAATATTAATTTGGGTTCAGTGTAAAACCATCCTCCTCTTTTGAAATCACCGTTTGGCATTAATGCACTTTTTGAACATGCCAGCAGGTTGTTGCTGCACTGATGGTGCACCTTGGATGATTCCTGTGGTTTAGCACTGGCATGATCGAATGTAATATAAGCATGGTTACTGAAACTGAAAAAATAGGTGTAGCTAGAAAGCACTCTCCTTGGTGGAAAACAAGGCATAACAGTTCACAAGGCATTATTGTGGAAAGATTTCATGTAAATCCGTCTTGATCCCTCTCTATTTAATGAGTACTAAAAAAAATAGCCATTTCTCAAGATAGGTAAGAAAAGGTTTACTAACATAACATGGAAGTCATGACTTAAAGTGATGTCAACAAAATTTAATAATCTCTATGTCATGACTTTGTGTTTATGTGGTATTATTTTATTGTGAAGTTCCGTAATTTTGGTCTTTGTTCCTTTTCCCGCTCTCTGTCCTGTGATTCTGTTTTCCTCTTGTTTGATTGTTCGTTATCTTCACCTGTGTTTCCCCTCCAGCTGTGTCTCAGTGTCTTGTTAAATCAGTGCATATAGTCTGTCCTCACTTTTCTTTCGATTCTAGTTTGTTTTCTGATGATCCCCTGTGTCATCAGTAGTCCCAGCCTTTTCCCCGTGTTTTTTCGAAGTAAGTGTTTCCTAGTGTTTTCGTTATTCCTGTTTGCTCCCCTGCTTTTTCCTCGTGCCTTATATTTTGTTTACATTAAATATTTTGACCACACCTGCTCTGCCCCGCTGTCTTGTCTCTACACCTGGGTCTAAGCCTTTTCCCCAAAGAAAGTTATTAATAGAACAAACTGGCCAGAATGGACCCAGCGGACGCATTGATGGACATAGAGATTAATGATTTAACATACACCGTCATCTGTCTCCATGTGGAGTGGAGAAAAAAGTCTGCATGAGGAGGTACAACAGGCCGCTCTTGGCATCGCTTGCTTGAAGGTCTCGGCCCAAGCCTGGCTGAGGGATTTTTTGCCTGATAGGCTCAAAACCTTTGTGGAGAACCCGGACTCTCTGCCAGAATGTTCTCAGCCCCGATCTGTTGGTTTTCCCCCCTGCTCCAGCCCCAGTGTATGCTAGCCACCAACCGGCTAGTCCTCTGTCTGCAACAGCTCCTGAGCCCGCTAGCCTCCTACCCTCTAACCCTCAGCGACCATCGTCACCTGAGGGATCTGGTAGTGTTCCTGAGGTTGGTGTCCACCTGGACTGTCTTTTTCGGGGAACCCGGCTGGCAATAAAACTTGTCCCCAAAAGGAAGCGACGCCGGCGCCGAGCCTCACTGCTATCCAGCTTTTCATCCTCACCGCTGCCCAGCTCTTCAACCTCAACGCTGCCCAGATCTTAATCCTCACCGCTGCCCAGATCTTCATCCTCACCGCTGCCCAGTTCTTCTACCTCACCGCTGCCCAGCTATTCATCCTCACCGCTGCCCAGCACCGTGGAGGACCGGCCTGGATCGCTGTTGCCTTGCCCGCCTTGACCTCTGTTGTCGGACTAGACCCCTTGTGCCCAGCCCGGCTAGAACTCCGGTGAATTCGGCCCTCAACTCTCCAGAGACTACGCCCCTTAATGTGCCTGAACCCATGACTCCCGTTCCTTGTGCTCCCGTGACTCCCGACTTCTCTCCCGACTCCCTCAGTGACTCCTCCCACGGCTTCTCTCCCGACTCCCTCAGTGACTCCTCCAAAGACTTCTCTCCCAACTCCCTCCCCGGAGGGCAGCTCCCTCCTCGTGCTCCTCGTGATCGGGTTTGCCTCCTCGGGCGACCTTGTCCTTTTACTCCTCGTGGTTGGCTTCGCTCCACAGGCGACTTTCTCCTCGGCCTCCTCCTCGGCCTCCTCCTCGGCCTCCTCCTCGGCCTCCTCCTCGGCCTCCTGGTGATCGGGTTCGCCTTCACGGGCGACCTACTCCTCGGGCTCCTGGTGATCGGGTTCGCCTCCATGGACGACCTCCTCCTCGTGCTCCTCGTGATCGGGTTCGACTCCACGGGCAACCTCCTCATACTCCTTGTGATCTGGTTTGCCTCCACGGGCGACCTCCTCCTCGTACTCCTCGTGTTTGGGTTCGCCTTCACGGGCGTTCTGTCATGTCTTTGTGTTTATGTAGTATTATTTTATTGTGAAGTTCCGTCATTTTGGTCTCTGTCCCTTTTCCCTCTCTGTTTCTGTCCTGTGATTCTGTTTTCCTCTTGTGTGATTGTTCATTATGTTAATCTGTGTTTCCCCTCCAGTCTCGTTAAATCAGGATATACAGTCTGTCCTCACTTTCCTTCGTTGCCAGGTCGTTGTTTGATGTTCCCCCTTGTCATCACTAGTCCCAGCCTTTTCTCAGTGTTTTTTAGAAGCATCTGTTTTCTAGTGTTTTTCGTTATTGCTGTTTGCCCCCCTGCTTTTTCCTCGTACCTTATGTTTTGTTTACATTAAATATTTTGACTGCACCTGCTTTGCCCCGGTGTCTTGTGTCTGCACCTGGGTCCTAGTTCTTAATACTCTTACCTCTGGGTAAAATGTCATTTAAATCTGTCCATTAGTCATTCATTCACTCATTCATTATCCGTTATTGCTTACCCTGTTCAGGGTCGCGGGGGTTCGAGCCTATCCCGGCTGACATTGGGCGAGAGGCGGGATGCACCCTGGACAAGTCACGAGTTCATCAGAGGGCCGTAACATAGCGACACGCATGCCTTAACTCCAAAGGACAACTTAGAGTTACCAAGTCACCTATACCATATATTTGTGGACTGTGGGAAGATGCCGGAGAACCCATGCAGAGAACATTCAATCTTCGCCCAGAAAGACCGTCAGAGGTGGATTCGAACTTGGTACCTTCTTGCTGAGAGGCAACACTCACCGCTGCGCCCCATCAGTCCATTAGGTTTTACTAGTTCTTACTGACGAAGAGACAGATAACCATACCAAAAAAGGTATAAACATAAATCTGTAAAATAAGACAGAAGTAGATATACTATTCATCAGCACATTGCTATAACAAACCACACAAAGAATACATTTTTCAATACAACAGATAAAGTGTGTATCCAAAAATTAAACCAGAAAAAGCACTCAGAGATGGAAATCCTCTGCCAGGGCACATCAGTGCCGAAGGTTTAGGAAGAATTCATGCAGGTTTCTCCCTTAATGTATGATTAATTGCCAGCCTCTAAATCTACCAACAGTTCCAACAAACTCTCCTGGTATCTCTCTAATAACCTGAAGCCGATAATCTCCTGTGCCTTCCACTTCAGCATCTCTGGAACTCATGAAACTGAGCACCAAGCTCCACCCCAAACGAAATATCCAAGGAACCAAGAGAACAAAGGCAATGGACACTGTGACATCACTACTCCAAACAGCTCATTATCTTATTTTATTTAATTCTAAATGCTGCGAAACGCATAACATCACCAATATTTAATCACCTCTAGGATCAGTTAAAGCCTCCCTCTGGGTAGAATTTCATGCAAATCTGTCCTGTTGTTTTTTCGTAATTGTGCTAACAAACAAACAAACAGATTATTATAGATATTATTAAACTTGAAAAGCGAGTTATTGACAGCATCTAAATCTACCGAAATCTCTCAACTATAGAATACTTCAAATACTCTATAGTTGAGAGATTTTGGTAGATTTAGACAGCTTCTGGTCGTCTCCTGGGCACTAGAGCGTCTCTCTTCAGCCCACTGAGCCCCCAGGTCCACATCAAGGGGACATCCAGAGCCTCCCCTAGCCAATTTGGTGCCCCAAGCAGAATTTGGTGATGCCCCCCAACCCCTTTGGGTATACTATATATGTGTACATGTACATGCACGTGCATGTAAATTTGTAGAAAAAACAAAAATAGATGTTATGTCTAACATAAAAAATTAATAATTAGAATAATTAAATCTGAAATAAATACTTCTGAATCACACAAAAGTGAGATAAAATAAAACTTCAACTTAAAATAAAAACATAATAAAAAATAATAGAAACCAGTAGTAATTGACATACACAAGTAACTGACTTGACTTTAAGTTACTTCAACCTCAAATGAATATATTATGATCAAAATCAACAATCAAATCACTAAATCAGAAACCCCATAAAAATAAGGATTTCATATATAATCCAACTGTTTTTGTTTTCTTCTCTTTAAATACAGAAATATTATTTATGATAATATTGTTTTCAATATATAAAAAATAACTTATTATACTGACAATAATTAATTTAATGTATCATCACTATCTGCAGCGATTATAACAATACAATGATAAAGATATCAATAATAATGTAAACAATTATATTATTTGAATTGTTTCTGACTTTTGACAGATGCAGTAATTGAGCTGAAAAAAGACCCAATAGTAGGCAAATTGTCCCACTATAAATTGATATTCGACCATAAATTCCAACTTCTATGGCCACTAATTTGTCAGTTTAAAGCCCTAACCGCTCTAATTCTCTAATCTCTTATTAATTAGCAATGAATGCAGAGGGCAGAAAATGGCTGTTAACAGACATTAGAGAATTACAATTAAGACTGTCACTGGGAAATCCGCTGAACTGAATGTTCAGTATAGTAAAAGGACTTAAAAACTTAACCTTTTTAGCAGAAACTATAACTTTAATTAACATTGCTGCTTTTTGTCATGTTTTTACATAGTTATAATTTTATTTTTTATTGATGCTTTTATCTGCTTTTACTTTGTAGCACTTTGAGATTTGATCCAAATGTAAAGTGCGTTATAAATTAAATGTGTTATTATTATTATTATTATTATTAGTATGAGCTTTTTTTTCTTAAATATAGATTCCCCTCTCCCAAGCACGGGTCCTCTCTCGTCTAGTGTGTTGTATGCTTGCTATGTTCCTGTGGTTCAGGTTTTATTGACACCGTGTGACTCTAGCACTTTGGGATTTGATCCAAATGTAAAGTACATTATAAATAAAATGTATAACTTTTATCATAGAGGGATAATTTTGTGCCCTCAACACCCTCTGGGGCCCTAGAGAAACATGTCCTCTGCGTTCAGGAAAGTGCAGGCCAGGGGACATCAAGAAAACGAAGACAGCAATGACCACATTGTGACGTCAATACTCCAAGCAATTATTATATTTTATTTTATTCGAAATGCTGTGAAACATTCAACGTCACCAACATTTGAATCACATCTGGGATATACCAAAACCTATCTCTGGGTAATATTTCATGCAAATCCGTCCTGTAGTTTACCGTAATCGGTCTCACCAAAAAAACAAAAAAAAAAGCAAGTAGAGAAAACCTAATCTCCTTCCTTTGTGAAAAGGATAAAATGTGGCTATCTCTGACCACTGCAATTTAAGAATTATTCAAATCCTTTGTGACAAGCCTCTCTTCTGGTACATTGCAAAGATCCTTGAGCTGTTATGAACTGCACCAAATATAATCTATAGAAACACACCAGCTTCTCACAGCATTGCAGAGGAATATTAGCCCATTCCTCAATGGGCAAAGACCTCTGTTGACCTGTAATAATCCTGGATCTGCATGCTGCAACCATCTACTATATCTCAGACACCTTGTATGGGATTCAAATCAGGTGACTAACAGCCACAATACAACGTTCCTCGACATCTTATAAAACCGACTCTTGGTAAAATTGTCTGTGCTTTTAATCAGTCCTTTTTTGAATGTCCAATAACCCCCGGAATTTGTCCTCACAGATGGCCACTAGATTTCCTGTAGGATTTCCTGATATTCTATGGAATCCATCTTAAAAGACAAAGTAAAAAGTATAGTTGAAGGAATCACTCACCCATCAAAAAGTTAGCATGTGAAGAACAGCTACCCTGCTGAATTGTTAATGGACCACAGTGAGGCAAAGAGCTGTAAAGGTGCAGAGTTTCACCCTTGCAGTAAGAGTTAGCATAATGACAAGGCCAATTAGAGTTGCAGGGTGAAATATGAGAGACAGTTGTTCCCCGGAGTCAAATTGGCGCTCTGTATGATCCAACTGTGATATCAGGCTACAGAAATCACATGTGCATGTCAAGAAGTAGTTCCTTGAAGCTGCACAATAGCAGCTTCATTCTCAGCTGAATAATTTAGGCTGGCATACCCTTCTAAGACAGGAAGACCTTGCCTAACGTCTCGTATGTGGTTTTCTAGAGACAAGCGCTGTGTCACTTCATCCACATCTTCAAGCCTCTTTCAGTATCCATGTTTGTCTCCAGACCACACCCACCTGCTCCCACAGGTGCAGTGATCTGACTGACACACCAGTTGCTGTAATAGTGTCTCTGATTGCACATATATCTCTCTCCTGTGGTTCTATCTTGTTATGGCAACACCGCTCACGCTCCTCATATCTTGTTTGCACCTTTCGAATGTTTATCAGCGCAAAGCTTCTGCCCGTAGGCCATTTTTTTTGTCCTTAATTTTTTCCCTTCCTTTGTCATACAACGTTTACTCACACCTTTCAGCACCTGCCATGGCAGCTGGTGTCAGCATACTGAGTGACTTGTCTTACTCAATGAGCGGAGCCCACGGTGGAGGGACCAGCGCAGACATGGACACAGGTAAGAGTTCTGCAAGACAACCGATTTACTTAACTCTTTTATTTTGCAAAGACAAAGTGCAGGATTGAAGACTCGAAGAGTACGATCTGTGTGTAGACTCATTTAATTTTAAAATTTGAGATTAGGCATTAATAAAAGAGGGTCAGACAAGTTGATTTAATGCTGGTTTGAATTTATTAACTTCAATTCAAACTTTCAAACGGACAATTGTGACCAATATTTTATGAGAAGATCTGTTACTGATGCTACATTATTATTCCCATTATTATCGGGTTAAAGGTCATAGGATGGGTAAAGTGGTCACGAGTCCTGTTACCTAAGTAAAAGGTATGTAATGAAAATTAAATTGACTTTCAATCAGTTAAACAACATTTTGAGTGCTTCAGAGGGGCTGACCACTACCCCTCAGGGATGGGTTAAGTGCTGAGAACAAGTTTAATGTTGTACTTTGTATAATTTTTTCATAGAAAGATTCAGATAAAGAAAAATCTAGTCACGTGTTAGTGTGGAGGATCAGTTGTTTGATCCTCCACAGGTGTTTACTATCTTTTGAGAAACGATAGTAACTCCCTGAGTCTCAGTTGACAAAATATATTATCTTTATCACAGACAGGTATGTTGCAGCGGAGAAGATCTTGTTGCGCTCACATGCAAGTCCCACATCAAAAGCTTGAAAAAAAGAGATCTACCCACAGTTTCATTCATATGAGCTCATTGACATAATCTTTGTCAGGGCCAGCATATCTTGCACCCTCAGACAAGAATGGCATGAACTTGTTTTTGTCAGACATAACAACAGAAAAAACCTCGGAATCAAAGTGGGACAAAGGGATTATTTTAATCATACTCCCTCAAGGATGGGTCAAATGCAGAAAAATGATTTCACTGCGTCGCACTGTTTATGGCTGTATTTGATCAACAAAGGACACGATATTGTTATTGTGACATTACTATTAATTGCATTTATCCAATGGTCTCTCAAAGCAGACCAAGTAGGAACTGGACTATCAAATCAGATATTGTTATTTAGTTCATTTATTTATATTAAGCTTATTATTTCATTAAGATATTAACATTTACAATATTCCAAGTAAGTACAAGTATATAATAATTATAAATTTATTAAAGATTATATGTACACATAAGATAAGAGTAAAAGAATCTAAAAATATAGATATATAAAGTAAAGAATGTAAGTTATAATTCTAAGAGTTTTGAAAAAGAATATGGTCATGAACCAAGGAGGAATCCAAAAATACTAGTTAGAGAGTCAACAGATGTCCAACAAATCGATTTGAAATCGATCCACTTTCTCCAACCGTTCCAAGGTTGGGCCGCGGCAGCAGCAGGATCCCAGGTTGATAATAACATAAATATTAATGTAACATATAGCCATAGCTTATGGGGAAATACTATACAATAATAATAATAATGATGACAACAATAATCATCATCATGAGCATCTTGTGATCATTGGACATCCAGCAGGTCCACAGCAGCAGAACCATGACCAACCATGTGACCTTACAGGGCGAGAAAACACAAAGACTCCAGGGAAGAAGTCAAGTTAGTAACATGCATTTAAACCATTAAAATGCATTAATCCATTTAACATGAATTAATCCAGTAACATGCATTAATCCAGTAACATGCATTAAAGTGAGAGGGATGTACAAAGAGGGACAGACAGAAAAGTCTAAACCTATAGCAGCACAGCTACGAGCTAGCTTATGCCAGCCTTAATTATAAACTTTATCAGAAAGGAAAGTTTTAAGGCTACTTTTAAATGTAGAGAGGGTCTCTGCCCCCCGAACCAAGATTGGAAGATGGTTCCACAGGAGAGGAGCCTGATAGCTGAAAGCCCTGGCTCCCATTCTACTTCTGGAGACTCTAGGGACTACAAGTAACCCTGCAAACATGAAGCTAATATGTTAACCCTGTTTTTTTGTTACCTGACTGAAATTTAAACTTTAATTTTGTATTGCTGGCATGGAATTCAACATAAACCTATTCATAAAATACAGTCAATTTGATGAGGGTCACCCTGTCTTTGCTGTGTTTTTTTTTTGTGTGGCTTTAACATTAGTTTTCATGTTCTCTGCTGCTTCTGCCTGCTCTCATATTTGCTGTTTGTCAACCCAACACAGAGAGAGTGAGCATTATCGTTTCACCTTTAGGCTTCAGTTTGTTAAAGGACTGGTTGCTGAATGGACGAGCAGCTTTCTAAAACAATATGACTATTATAATTACACAACCTTATTAAATATTTTAAATAGATTGGTGTTGATTAGAAAGTAAATGAATAGTGTATGTAAACTGCTTTATTTGATTCAAAGCAGTAAAAGGTGGTTCATTAACGGTTTGAAAGTATTGAGGACAGTACAGCCACAAATATATAGCCTTGTGAGCAAAACGTACCATATTTTCTTCTTTCATTTCTGAATGGATGGATTTCCAAGCAGCCTACCTCTGACGTGTACATGTGTGCAATTTGTGTACGCAACATTCGCCCCCATCTACCTCTCACTGGTGACTTCGGAGACAGTTTCCATAGAGACACATCACACACTGCTGAAGGTCTGATTGTTTGTGTTTCCCTCTCTCTTTGTCGTTATTAAGACATGGTTTACAGTGGGCTCTGAGATGGTGAGCCAGGAGTCTTTTAGTACAGAAGAAATAGTGTAAGATGCCGCTGCACAGAGAAGGGCACTCCATAGCCAGGGATATGACAGGCAGCGGGATGGAACATAGCCGCAGGCACTCTGCTTCGGACATCCTGCCAAAGGTACTGCAGCGCAGACGCAGGTCTGCCCTGGAGATCCTCTCCTCCTCGTCCCACGGTGTCATGATGGCCGTCAGCATGAACCAGCCTGCTACTGAACGGAAGATCAGGAGATGTAACCGCATTAAATCTATCCCAAGTGTTTCCTTTTAGGGGTTGATGACTTCAGCTGCAAGAGAGGTACTGTTGGTTGTTGTTAAACTGTTCTTTGGGTGTCTTTTTGTCTCCTGCAGCCGATGCTACGGTCCCCACAGCAAAGTACACCAAGGTGGGGGAAACCCTGAGGCACGTCATCCCTGGTCACATGCAGTGCTCCATGGCCTGCGGTGGGAGAGCCTGTAAATATGAGAACCCCTCTCGCTGGAGTGATGAGGAAAAAGCCATCAAAGGACTCTACTCATCGTGGTACGTGAGTTGCATCAGCACCACAAATGCAGCCCTCAGTGAACTAAGTCCATATCAACGTTAACAGTACATGTAAAAGCTTTGCACCTTGAATAAATATATAAATGAAGATGGAATCAATTCAATTAGAGTTTTAGTTCCATGTGTTTGCAGAGTCTTTACATATCTTGTTCTGTAAAATGGTATTTGTGGTCTTGAACTCTACTTTAAGATTTTCAATTCAGCTTTAGTTTTTTGTTTTGATTTTAATGTATGCACCACAATTCCCTCTAACTTTTGATATTCTCTTCAAACAGGATAACTGACAACTTGCTAGCTATGGCAAGGCCTTCGACCGAAATCATAGAGAAATATAATATAATTGAACAATTCCAAAGGTACAGTAGTCTCCTATAACACCTCATCTGTTTTAAATACTTTTATTTTTTCATTCTTTATTTCTATTTAAATTAAAATATAAATGAGCTTAAGTAAGTAAGTAATAAGTAGAAAGTAGGTGGGTTGTTGATGATTTGCCCCACATGTAGTTCTGTATTGTACACGGATCAGCCTCAGCCGTAACATTATAACCTGTGAGAGGTGAAGTCAGAATAATTACTATTTTGACTTTTTTGTGATAGTGTTACGAACAAAGCCCAATAGTTTTTCTTTGCATGATTATAAAACTACTATATAACAAAGCGACTAAGGAGGTAAAAGTGGTAAGCTTAAGGATCTCAGAGACTTGAACATTGAATTTTGATGGTTAGAGGACTAGGTCAGAGCATCTCCAGAACTGCATGGGTTTTTAGACGTTCCTTGTCTGCAGTGGTTAGTACCTACCAACTGGACTGCATGTGGGGGAACCTCTCAATAAGCTTTTGATACCGCACAAGAGCCATTGAAGCACATATAGCTGAAATTGCTGGTTTTCCAATAGAAAGAACACTCACTTCATCGCAGAGCACTGTGTGGAGACCTACACAGTATTATGAAGTTGGTTTCGGTGTCATGTCTGTGAGGTGTATGTGTTGTGGTGTGCTGCGTGGATTCCTCATCGATGCCTGCCTTTTGTTGTGTTCAGGTGTAGTTTGAAGACAGTCATCAACCTACAGCGGACGGGGGAACATGCCAGCTGTGGAAACCCACTGGAGCAGGAGAGCGGTTTCACTTATCGTCCCGAAACCTTCATGGAGGCAGACAGTGAGTTTCTCCATCCACCGTCCTGATTTATTCCATTATTCATGAGAATAATATACGCTACATAAGGGACTAAAGTTCATTGCTTTGTGTCATGCTCAGCAGTCATGTTGTGTCTAGTAAACAAGTAATCATTAAGGGATGCTGTCTAAGTATGTAGTGGTTGGAGATTTTGATTTTTCTTCCTAACAAGCTCCCCTGAGATATTTTCCCAGTTGCTGCCAAACATAAAAGCTTACAGTACAAACACTGATCAATATATCTCTTGGTCATCTATTGGACAGAACAAGGATCCGAAATCTGTCCCCTTTCGTCGGTTTATGCCATATTCGCACGGGGCTAGTTTACCCGGGGAACTGTGGTAATTAAGGATATACGATATGTATTGTCTTAAATCATATTATAATTGTTGTTTTAACGATGCGCAAACTTATGTAATCTTGCACAAAAACAATCAAGAACACATTCAAACATTTGCTGTGTCATGCGTCGTGCAGTGGGCCCACACATGTGCCAGAGTTAAACAAGCATAGCTGCCAAAATATTCATGACATAATTTCAAATGAGCGAACAAACAGCGCCAAGAGATGATGCACAGACACCATCACCCTACGTTGTAAAATTTAATTGCCAGAGTTGAATCCACTCCAGTGGCGACTAAAATGGTCACAAATGAGACTGACTTTACGGCCTGTTTTTTTTCTCCCAGCTGCAAGTGGCAACAATCCAGACACAAATATTCTATAAATTCAGTGTTTCCCACTAATTACTAACTTACTTCATTCCTACAAAGGAACTAGTGGGAAAACAAATCCAATCAATCCAATTTTTACTCTTGGCATCGGCAGGAGAGCTCACTAACGTAGCTGTGTCAGCAGCACATTGCATTGAGATACATTCGCTGATGTTTTCAAAGTTTGTTAAGTGAAAAAACTGTCTCGGACAAAAGTCCTCAAGTATCAAGTTCAAATGTAGTCCTGCAATATAGCATTATCAAATCGATATTGGAGAGGGAATTGTGAAAAATGTTTATGCTAAAAGATTTTAGCACTGAAATTGATTATCAACCCTGCCCACAATATCGTTACAATTTCAAGGTATTTAGTCAAAAACAGGTATTTAGTCAAAAAACAGTGAAATATTTGTTTGTACGACAAAATATTTGTTTGTCGTACTTTTGTTCCCAACAGTGTCGCTTTAGTTAAATTATTTCCAGCATTCCAGGAGAAAGTTGTTCATCATGAAATGTTAGACAAGTTGTAATGATAATTAAGTTAAGTTAATGCTACTGTTATTAAGAGATAGGGACAGTAGTTGAGTTTTAACAGCATGGAAGGGGACAGTATTATTGCTGCTTATTGTTATTCATTCATTCATCTTGCTGCAGTGTCATATTATCAGCAGATTTTCATGTTATTGCCAATGTTCATGTTGTAATGTTCAATTACGAGTGTTTTATTTCTGTTGGATTTACGTCTTGTTTACATTAGAGAGAAGTGTTTGTTTGAACTGCTTTACTCATACTTGATGTCAGTAATATTTGCACTGGTAATTTCAATATTTTTTTTATGTTTATACTTGAATGCTTCAGTTTGAAGTAAATAAATAACACCTGCTTTCTTTTAATATGTCTTTTCCACTACTGTCATTATTAAACAACAGTTAATATCCTGTTAACAAGCGCAATCTGATATAATTAAATAATGTTTTGAGCTGGTATTGAGGAAATGTCGATTATTAGTTTGTCCTGTAATTTCAAATTAATTAATGCTGTTCGCT
Organism: Lophius americanus; assembly: GCA_037951165.1. Taxonomy (NCBI): domain Eukaryota; kingdom Metazoa; phylum Chordata; class Actinopteri; order Lophiiformes; family Lophiidae; genus Lophius; species Lophius americanus. The sequence goes on along the minus strand of JBBDHG010000198.1, from coordinate 2,400,828 downwards.
ACAATCATCATTCACTTTCGAGCCGAGTATCCACCATTTGGAGTTATCATATAAGGATGTTCGGTGTGACGCCGTCTCCGAGGCGCTCCGTATCCACCGCTGAGGATAGTGCGGGAGACACAGGAGGATTGGGTTACCAGGATTCGTGCCGGGACTGGAGGGAAAGGACAACCTCATGCTCTGTGCAAGAGGGGTTAAGAGCTCCACTGGGTGGGCTCGTGTCCATTTATCTCAACTTTGATCTCCACCTGTATATCCAACCTCCAGACCACTGCCCTGCCTGCCAAAACCCCTGTGCGTCTGTGACACAGACGCACATCCAGGCGCTGACAGATGACCCGGTTGCTGTAGTGAGTGTAAAGCAGAGCCTTCACTTCATATCCATGGGGATATTGTCATTAAATTCAAGTGAAATACAAACTTCACTTTTCCCGTGCAAATGCACCGTATGAAATCAGTTCAGTGTGGGACTGATATAACCTGATTTTCTGATTACTATTAAGATATTGATACAAAAAGGAGATACAACATGTTGTCATGGTTACAGAGATGGGGTGTGAGGTTTGATTGAACATATAAAATCATATTCATGTATGTCTCACGATGCACTGTGCTTTGCCCCTCATTCTTCCTTTGGTTTACAACTTGATCTGCTGCTTTCACACCCGAACATAGTTTACTCTACTCCAGTCTATTGTTATTCATTCAAAACGGGGGTTCACGAACCCAAACACCCGTTTTCAAGTTGACCAGAGTTTGCTTGTTTGGTCCGCATCAGAGTTTGAATGAGCGTTCACACCAACCCAAATTTACCGGACTATCCAAGGAAACTAATCCTGGTTCGGTTAAAGGTTTAAAAGCAACCTCAGTCTTGTAGTTTTTAGGACTAAAAACTACAAGTTTTAAAATGAAAACAATCTAAAGGTCTTGAGTTAAGGAGGTGCACTTTTCAGAACCTTCTGCTCATATCTGTGTGAACCTTCATGCTGCATCAAACATTCTTTTTTTATACTAGCAACACACTCAAATCTCTGACTGATCCGTATGAAGTCCAGTTCCATTTCCGGTAACTCTGCCAGGTTTTGACAAGACCAATGAGTGAAATGATAAACTAGGCATTTTTAGTCTTGCTTTATCAAAGGGTGCATAGGGTTACGGTCATCCATCCAGTTAACGGGTTTTATAGGGGTGGGATCTAGCCATATCTCCTCAAATCTGATTCACAGAATTCCATAAAATTTCACAAATGCTTCGATGGAGTTCTAAAGATATGCATTTTTAATGTCTTTATTCATTTTCTTTTTTGGCAATATTAAGCACAATATTTCCCTTGGAGGAAGCATCTGTGTCAACGAATCTAATGATCCAGTGAATATACTCCTAAATACAGTTGGACTTCAGATGATCATCGCACATTGCATGTGCGAAAAGTGTTTAGGTACCTATTGAAGAGCTCTGTTTTGTGTTTTTCAGTTTATTACTACAACTTTGGCTGGAAGGATTATGGTGTGGCATCTCTGACAACAATCCTTGACATGGTGAAAGTCATGTGCTTTGCTGTCCAAGAGGGGAAACTTGCCATCCACTGCCATGCCGGCCTCGGGAGAACAGGTCTGTAACACCCACAATATGAAAGTGCTGAAAAATCGTGTTTGTAAAAATCTCCTCCTTTTTTTCTCGTCATGTAGGTGTGCTGTTGGCCTGTTTCATAGTTTTTACGTCACGTATGAGCGCTGACCAAGCCATCCTGTTTGTGCGAGCCAAGAGACCCAACTCAATCCAGACCAGAGGCCAGCTCCTTTGCGTTAGGGAATTTGCTCAGTTCCTTGTTCCTCTCCGGAGCATCTTCTCTTGCGCTGAGCCCAAAGCGAGTCCCATCACCTTGTCCAAATACCTCACCCGCCAGCGGCACCTGCTGCACGGCTACGAAGCTCGACAGATGAGAAACGTTCCAAAGATCGTCCAGCTAGTTTGCAAGCTCCTAGTCGACATCGTGGCCAACAGACAGGTGCTGATTGAAGAGGAATGGATTGAGATTCCGGACCTCACCGCTGAGGTGGAGAAGACTGTGTCTCAGCAGGCTCTTCAGCAGCTTGGGAAAGAGATGAGGGGGAAGGGGATACCCGTTCCTTCTTGTTCTGCTCATACTCTCAGCCCAATCCCTTTACAGTTCAGATTTCATCATGATCAACCTCTCGCTAGTGATAACGAACTTGATCCTCTCTGGAGGCAGCAGAATGCAGAAAGAGCCCTGAGATGCTCTCTGTACAACAGCAAGAGCCTCAGTTACAGCGATTCTGTCCTTCACAAATTTAGACTACAGGAGCGTCATTTGGAAAATCTCAAGAACAAACCACACAAACATTGTTTTTCTCACAGCAGCCTTACAATATGTAACCCCCCCAGATTCTGCGACCTCCCTACTCAGGACCTTATCTGCACTCAGGAGCTCGACTCGGATGCAAATGAAAACAGGGGTTCCACTTGTACAAAAAGGCAGCTATACAAGGGCCACCAGAGCGTGTGTTTAGATCCGAGTGAACAGGGAAGAAAATCCAACTGTAACACCCCAGTGCCAGCCTTATCTACCAGGAGAAAACTGGTTTCCAGTGAGGAACCAGTAGATGTTGGCATATCAGAGAGAGTTAATGTCACTGAGTTCCCCTTCATCACTCCGCAGTCTGAGCTCACACCAGAGAGCAGACGCCTGTTGGTCGCCAAAGCTTTAGCCACGGACCTGACAGACAAGGACGTCTCATACAAGGTGTCACTGTGGCAGGTAGGACCCTCATACAATACTAACAACTGTTCTGCATATTAATGTGGAGAAAAACAAACCTGTTTGTCCATGTCACCTTTCTGGACACAAGTGTAGATCAGTATTGTGCCCGTCCACACAACCATTGAAATGTGATCATGAAGCTAAGCGGTGTTGAACAGTGAAATTAATATGAGAAGGACATTACCGTCCGTCGTTTATCGCCTAATCCAAAACTTTGTTTTTGTTAAGCTTTTTAACTGCAAATGAAAGTTATTGAATGACGATGGTGTAATGTCATACAGAATATCATTGAAGAGTGAATTACGTGAGATATTTATCACGTCCTGATATTGTATATAGTATCGGGACTACTTATCCCAGCGACTGAGTACTTATAAGGAGCTAACTAGGCAAGTCAAGGTTGGTTGCCTCCCAAACACCGGCTGTAGCTTAGTGGGTAGAGCGGCCGTCTCCCAATCGGAAGATCGGACGATAACCGGTTCGAGTCCCACCAGAGTCTACATGTCATAGGGTCCTTGAGCAAGAGTCAAATGCGTGTCAAAAGTCAAATGCCAAATGCAGAGAAATGATTTCACTATGTTGTACTGTGTATGGCTGTATGTGATTAATAAAGGATTTCCTCTTCTCACAGTGAGAGCAAGTAACCTTCTTCAGAACCAACTAAATCATTGATGTTCTATAGGAACACAATGCCATATTTATAATTTTGTTTTCGTACAGATTAAACACAGATAATAAATTATGTGGAGTTGTAATTCCTTATCTTTGGAGAAAGTCTAACCAGCTAACTGGTTTCTTGTACACCATTGTGGAAATGTTGAGGATCCACATGAAGCAGGGGGACATACAGGAGTTGTGACATTGTGAGGAAGTGTTGCTCGGATACACTAGAACTCTGTTACTCTTCTGTGGCATATTTTTTTTAGGTCCTACACTGTGGTCCTCGTTGGCAAGGGTATATCCCCGAAAGCCCCCAAACCTCAGTCTGCATTGTAGAAGCAAACACCTGAAATCCTTAAGTTAAATGTGAAATTACGATTATTCTTTTTTTATGTTTTTAATAAAACGCTCCACCTAGTGAGTAAAATATGAACCATTAGATGCAAGATAGATCTCGCGAGTCAATTCCTATGCACAAAATAGGGAAAAGATTGATGATTATTTTTCACAGATCTATTTAATAATCGTCGTCTATTTTGTCCTTTTTATTTCTCTTTTTAAATCTGCATTTTTTTTGCCTTGTGTCACTTCTTTTTTTGTGATGTACAGTCAGAGCTCAACACCAGAGAGGGAGCGTGGGAGAGGCTGTGTATGGAGAGAGATCCTCTGGTGTTATCCAGTCTAATGTGGTCGTGGCTAGCGCAACTCAAGGATCCAGTCATCAGCACCGAGGACATAAAAGCCCTCAGGGAGAATAACGCTAACCCAAAGAATGCCCTCGACTCACTGGAAAAGGTAGCCTGATAGAAAACCTTCCACAACTTCAATGTGTGATGCACGGACGACTCTCTTGATTAAAGCACAAATTATAATCCTAGTTTTCATTGTTGATGTCTGAAAGGAAGGTTGGCATTTTGCGTGGAGTCTTAAGTTTTCCCCTTGTCTGCGTGGGTTCTCTCCATGTACCCAAGCTACCCCCCCACAGTCCAAAAACATGTAATATAGGTGAAATGGTGTATCTATATTTCCAGTGGGAGTGAATTGAGTGGCTCTTCAATGAACTGGGAGCTAGACCAAGGGTGTACCTGCCTCTCCCCAAATGTCAGCTGGGATAGAATCCTGTACCCCTGAGCAGGATAATTGGTTACAGATAATGAATGAGTAATGTCTGAAAGGAAGTCCATATTAACTGCAAGTTGGGAAAAAATGTGTCCCTGTTATTCAGGAATAACATAAAATGGCACAAAGTGTGCATCAGAACCAATAGCCTTTTTCATACACAGAGCTCACAGTGCTGATGCAGCAAAGACAGCTGTGTTATTTGAGATAGCATGTAAATGTTAAAAAGACATGATGTTCAGCACAATAGAATTGGCTTCAACCGTAATTTACAATTTTTTTGCACATGTTTTAAGCAGGGCTTTCTGAACAATAACGGATATAATAACGTATTTCTCACTCTCTCTTTGGAAGGAAAAGCTGGGCGTACGCTGTACGAGTTAAACCCCAATGTACTCCCTGTGAGCTTCGAAGGAGCTGTCCACTGCTCCCTCGGGGATGGGTCAAATGCGGAGAAATAATTTCACTATGTTGTTCTATGTTCGACTGTATGTGATAAATATTCATAATATAATAAATAGAGGATCAGTTATTATCATTATTATTCTGTCTTGTTAGCATGTCGCTAGCAATTTGCAATGCAATTCTGCCTCGGAGCCTTCAAACCAATCTACATTGACAGTTTTCAGTAGCCACATCGGGCAGCCGAGGCCGACATACTGTGTAAGCGCACCAGCTTAAGGGCACTCAAACCTAATCTCCCCATTCTGCAGACTTTATGTGACCTGGATGAAGAGTAGCAAATTTAAAAACTTTTGGAAAATATTGTTCAAATGTCTTAGCCTCATAATATACAGGTAACTCAAAAACTGACTTCAGTCAAATTTGACAAATGCTTTGTATGGGTCTTAAAGGTCTGCATCTCATTATTGGTTGCTGACATTTGCTCATTTTCACATTGTCAGGCACATTTGAACCGAGATTTGTTTTTCATGTTTTTTTTACACAATCCAAAACATGTAAACTATTGACTACACATATATATGGAATATAATTGTTTTGGAACTTTCCCCCGAAAAGGACGTAACAGGAAAATACGTCATCAGTGCTGGACGTTGTGGATGTTTTGGCGGAAGTGTGACACCGGTTGTCCTGCCCTCACAGGTTGTTGTGCGCTCTTTAACAAATTGCAAATTACTAACTAATAATGAGCCTTCCTTCATTTGTCACATGTCACATACATTCAGTACGTCGTGAAATTAATCTCCGCATGTAACCCATCCCTGAGGGAGCAGTGGGAAGCCCCTGTTAAGCGCCCGGGATTTCAGTGTCTTGCTCAAGGACCCACAGCCTGTTGCGTCAGGGATGAGCTTGAACCCTGGTCTCCTGGTTCAGGGACAAACACTCTACCCACTGAGCTAAAGCCGTCCCATAGAGCTGAATAGTCCAGTACATGTATATTAGCTCCGGAAACATTTTCAAGTTGTTAGGCAGCCGTGCTAGCTAGCTAAACAAATGTGGGGCTTGAATAACTTGATAATTACCCGCAACGCTCTTTGACCTTGTTGCAGAAGTGACGTAGGCAGCAACGAAATGTGAACACAAATGGTCAGCCATATTTGGAGATGCATGATAGACACAGGAGTAAAGAGCAAGATGCCTTGCTGTCTGCTTCTGATCCAAAAACCCCAAAAAAACATTTTAAAACCAAGTCTAAACAGGGTCTGTGTCTTTGGACACGTTTTCCAGTTTTTCATCTAAATTAGGCCTGTGCAGGTGAGAACATCACAAATAAAAAACAGAAATATTTTATAAAAGTTTTTAATTTCCCATTCCGCTATAACCTTTCATGACAGCCTTGTCCTTTATATCATTTGCACTTAACAAACGTGTTCCATAAGAGATAAATCGCCTTACATAAAGCTATATTTAGCTGAAGTTTCAAATTTGCAAACAGTTATATGTCACAGTATTTGTAACAAGCTGGTATTCACAATGTAGATCATATCCTTTCAAAGAATAGCAGGTATTTTGTAGCCATGGTGTTGATTCACACGCCAGCCAGCCAGCCATACACGGTACCACATAGTAAAATCATTTTCTCTGCTTTTGACCCATCCCCAAGGGAACAGTGGGCAGCCCCCTTGAAGTGGCTGGGGACCTAGGGTTTCAGGGTCTTGCTCAAGGACCCTACGACAAGCCGACCCTTCTGGGATTCGAGCCAGCTACCTTACGATCTTGATTGGGAGACGGCCGCTCTATCCACCGAGCTACAGCCGCCCTGTTGATATATATAGCGATGGGATTTACTGTTGTTCTTAAAATAAAGAAATGTGAAAAGTTTGACCCATGTTTTCGTGTAATACTGTTGTATCCATCTCCTCCCACCAACAGGGTCACAGACTCACTTTGCTATGTATCCTGGACTGTGCTGCTCATCTCCTGCCAATACCTGAAGAGGTAGAGTCCAGTTTTCTCAGCCTAACTATTAAAGTGTTTACTAAGGTGAGCTTTATCATGAGGTGTGTATCGAATATATTAAGAAGTGTGTTTTTGTTGAATTGCTTAGTTTATTTTGTTCTCTCCAGATTGACCCTGCTTCAGAGAATAACTTGTGCTCAATCCTGAAAGGAATCCTGACTCCCGTTTTCCATGAGCTGTGTGACAAAGTTGTGCAGGAGAGCGACAAATCATGATCCAACCTTAGCTGGACCGGTCGGAAGCGTGGAAGATTAATGGGGCTCTGCTCCCATTCATGGGCATTATTTTTATTTGAAGCCAGGTCTATTTATACAACATACTGTTGCCAATCTTTTGTCCATTAATACATTTGAATCTGGATATTTGAAGGTCTAGATTTAATTTTCTTCAAGCTCTTAGTAGACTCTTAAGCACTGCCATTTTACATGTTACTGTGCCAGTCTGTTTGTTCCACTGTAATGTTTGTGAGGGCTAGATGTTGCTTTTAATATTTAACTGTTGGTCACTAGGAAAATGACTGAGAGATGTTCTCATGATGTTGGTGTAATGTTATTTAAATGTGTAATGAGGAGGGGGCGGGGGTATTTAAACCTAAGGATGTTTTATACTGCGTGGATGCTACTATTTGTCTTATCAGATTTTATTATTTGATAGATAGTTCTTTCGTTAGCTATAACCTGTTTGTTTAGTATTTAAAAGGTTTTCTTTGACTCAAATGCAAGCTGCGGCTGTTGTTAAGGTAATGCAGTTTTTGCTGGCTGCAGTGGGTTTGCTTTACCAATCAAGTTTTATTGTCTTTAATACTGCCTGCACCAAAAAAAACTCTCACTGCACTCATATTCTCGATACATGCATCTGTAAACATCAAGCTGCCTCTGCCTGTTGCATTGAGCAAAATGTTGTCTGCCTCAAATCAAATGACCTTTGAGTTTATGCTCCTTGCCTGTCTGTGTGTTTGTGTAGCCATAGAGACGAGTCATTGGCCGCTTCTTACCTCAGAGAGGCGGCCTATGATATGACAGTATCATATTAAAATGTATGGACCCGATGAAATATAGATCTGCTGACACAGATCACATGAGACGATCTACTGTGGGGAATTTTCAACAAGCACTTGCTCCATTGTTATAATGGAATACTTCATCATTAAACACGACTTACTGTAAGCTGTGTGAACTGTGTGGGACCTAATGGACACTTCTAATGAGGACTTCTCCAACACAGAAAGAAAAGAGTGCCTCCTGATGTTTTAACATTCAAACCCATTCAATTCCAAAAAGAGAAATACTACCCAATCTCATACGTCAGTGCTGTTACCACAAGTCTCCGTCCTTTCTCCAAAATCTGTGTTCACACTAGAAGAAAAGATAAACTCACCACTGTAAAAAAAAAAAAGAAAAAAAGAAGACATTACACAAGCAATCCCACTGATTTTAATCCTCTCATCACATCACCCTAACTGTCCAATGTTGGTAAAATTATAATGTAAACACCTGGTCCTTTGGTTTGTAATTACCTCCAACAACAAGAGTTTCTCTTGTTGACACTACAACAAGAATTAACAACAATATAATATTATAGAATATTTGTTAACATGTAAAATTCATTCATTGATTAATTCCTTGGACATATTGGAGATAGTCGCGGTAGATGGCAAAGAAAATACTATTTACCAAAATCGTCACTTTTTTTCCACATTTCATTTCTTCACACTTTGTTTCTTAATGTGAGAGTTCATGGTTATTCTGTTATTAGAAAACTCATAATTGTGTAACTTGTGTGATTTATTATGATAGTATGCTTTGTATGTTAATTTCTACAGATCAAGTTTATACAATTATTTATGGTAGTCCCACATTGTCTTACAAAGGAATATTTTTAAATTATCTGCAGAAAAAATGAAATAAATATTCCAAATGAAATTAATTCATTAAAATGTTATTAATATTTGTATTCTAGAAATAATTCCGTTTTCCCAACATTCATTTTATAATCTTACAATTTTGACAATACATTTATAATGTCGATTACACCCTTAGTGGATGTGTTTGCGTGCGCGTGTAATGGTTCGATTGCTAGTGCAAAGAAGGAAGGCGACAGGTGAGTTATAGCCGTTCACCCGCCCAACACCAGTGGGCAGCATGACTTTTTCTGGCCTCGCTGTGAGCTGCTGAATTATAATCCGCGAAGAAGTCGGAATCAGGGTGGAGGAGCCTTTCGACATGGTAGACAGGTGGGGAGACTGCATATATGTTATATTCTCATGCAGGTATAAACCGAAATGTTCCATTCTTAATTATTTAAAACGGTTTTCAACAGCACCCGGTGTTATTTGCTAATGAAAGAGCGAGCTATTGTACTTCTAGCAGATTTTTGCTCTTTTGGACAACCATGCTTGAACGTGCTGCTAGCGGGCTAGCTGATAGCTCGTCAGTGCTAGCTAGCAAGTTGTAATGAGTGGTGAAGTGGTGTTTTTGCTAGAGTTCTGTGCAGCGATTACGGGACTGTAGACACACTTTTAGTCGCTGTATGTCGTAGGACTATACAGTTTTATATTGAACATATTTAGATAGAATATAGAATTACTCAAATGCCCAGTCACGTTGGCTAGTTATGAGGGCTGGCTAACAACCGAGCATCCATTGAAGGGGGGTGTCGATGCTTCAGTGTTAGGGAGTAATGCTGGATTTACTTCTAATTTAAAGATCAATACAACCAAATAATTAAGAATTGTTCGCTAGCTTCCATGTAGAGGAGGCCTCCAGGGAATTTCTTTCCCCCCCATGGTTTTCTAGCATAGTATTTGCAAATGGTTTACTTCAATGGTTGCCTCCTTCGAAATTTGATAGAGACGTTTGTGTTATTTTGAACAATAGACTGATTCAATCGTGTTTGTAAACTTATTTCACTGAATATCTGGATAGGAAATGTTCTTATGTACTCAACTGTGGTTGCTAAGCATCCTCAAATGAATATTGATGTAGTAGTAGTGATACTAACAATTAAGTTATTAGAAATAAATAAGATTTAAGCTATTGTCTGATTTAAATCTGTCCAAAAAATAAGAGTAATTAGCAACAGAAATGAAAAGAAAAGAAGTGCAATATAAAGTCTTAACCTCGCTGCTGTGTTGTTTTGGAAAAAATTAATCTTTGAAGTGTTGAGTCTCCTTAACTGGACCAGGAACTATTGGTCGTTTAGTCTTCACTTGCTCATTCATAATGCAGATCTGTCACGATCTTCAAAGTGGGTTAAATATTAGGACTAAAAACCCCACGTATGATTTAAATCTAATGTTGGATAACAAGGATGTTCTTCCAAAGAAAGTATACAAAATGTCAAATATAATCATGCCTCACCATGAAAATAGGCAAATATAATAAATTCCAAAGCAAATTGAAAACTGGTGGATCCCCATTAATTAATTTGTTTGGATGTAGAATATGTTTGTTTGATTTGAATAATAGCTTACAGTTTATGCCATATCAACACTGCTGAGTCTTTCCCTGGCTTTGTTTTGACATTATTTAAGTATTACTATTTTTATTATGATTAATTTTCTTTTCCAGGTTTTCATTTTTATAAAAATCTCTTTTCCGAGACTTGACCAATAGAGCAGCATAATCCCTATTTGTTCGGGACTAGTATTACCTGAGGACCTCATGTGATTTAGAAATTACCCCAACGTCTGTTTTATGCAGTGCATATTCCGGGATACACAAAGTCTATATTGCACTTGAATTTAATGACATTACCCCCCCCCCCCAGAAAATTATGTCTAGGCTCTGTGTGACACCTGCTGCTGTAAGCAGGTCAACTTTCAGAGCAGACTGGTGTAGGTAGGGGTTGTTTTGGTTGGGTGGACTGGTGGGTACGTGGTCAGAGGCACCGTGGGCGAGGCTTTTGACCCTCCAGTCCATGAGGACAGGATTTCCAGTCCTGTCCCCAAACAGGACTGGAAATCCCGCCCCTCAGCAAGCCTCGCAGTGTGAGGCAGAATTCTTCCGCCTAGTTTTCAATCCCGGCCGGGTACCCAACCTTCCAATGTCTACCGTACCGGCCTCCTTCAGTGTCACACCAAAACCCCTTCTCTTTTAGCAGTGGATTGCTCGACTCATGTCGCATTGAAGAACACAGCTAGCCGCGAGAACTAATGTTAATTACAGGATTAAGAGAATTAAGAGAAGAAAGGAATAGAATTATCACACAACCTCCGTGTTTGGCGAATTATAGTAGGTATTTTGCTATAGAATTTGTTAGAACAGTAAATAGATGAAGTCATGCATATATTTGTTTATCTATTTAAAACTTTCATTCACTACAAATGAATGAATACAAAGAATCAAAAACTAATTAAATGGAGTCTAGAATTATTTCTGAAGAAATAACATTTTTCCTATCCTTCATGATCGATGTCATTAACTCTGACAGTTCCAGTTCCTTCTGTTAATTATTCCAGGAAGAAGGAACAGTGTATCTAAAAGCTTTTTTACCTGAGCTCGGCCCTGACTCTTGGGACTGTCGGTGGTAAAATATTTTGAGAGAGTAAGCCATATTGCTTTTGGTTTGTACACATGTAAGTACACAGAAAAGAGGAAGCCCATGGATAGATTTATGACCTCAGGCTGCTTTACTTAGGATTTATTAAGTCTTTATGAGGCTATAAAAACATATATTCCCATATTTATTGTTGTCAAGTTTCAGAATGATCTGGTTCTTGTTTCCTATCAATGAAAATTGAGATGTCAATTACAATCGGTTCTTTGAACACCTTAAAATTGTGTCATTTAAAATAGTAGGATCAGACAAATAATCACATTTCTCCTAATTATAAATGTAGTCAACCCCCCCCTCAAATTACATTATTACCCTCGCTCTGAAATCCATGGCAATTATTGTTTCCCTGCGGCTCAATCTGTTATTTTCCTGAAACTGTAAAATTGTCTTCTGACATTGACAGAAGCACTATTTATTTTGGGTGGAAGTTGGGCTGTCTCCACTGTGCTGAAGGAGGAAACGCTGCTCTACAAAACTGAAGTTAAAACATGTTAAGTTTGCCGTCAAGCACATTGTCTAAATCGAATGCAGTACGAATAGAATGCATTTATTGAATTTTTAAACTTGCGACACCGACTATATACCATAATCATTGGGTTCTTGACTAAATTTTAGTGATTGTGGAGAACTGAGGAAAACGGAGCATTTTATCTAGGGACGTTCCATGCCTCACCCTGGATCCCCCAGGGAAGAATGAAGGTTCAATCAGAAAGTATGAATGATTTGTTTTGACATAAAATTGTTTTTACTGGCACCTGGTCGTAACACGGTTCTTCCACCAGAAGGTGAAGGTAATGCACCAACAGGTTTTTTGTTAGCGCTAGGAACTAAAGAGGGACTCGCCATTTGACAGCATTGAAGTGGGTGAAACTAGAAAATAATGCACAAAAAAAATGGGTTGTGTGTGTAAAACAAACTCGCCAACTTGTGGTTTTGTGGGATTGAAAGAGAGTTGTTACGTGTTACTGATAGGGCGTTATGATGTAGTCTTGCCGTAGATGGCCATCCCCCAATTTGGTGAAAATATATGGCTAGCATTCTACAGCACAGTGAACTGCACCAGCAGCTGCTTCCATGGCACTGAACTAATAAACATGTTGGTTTGAAGTATGTTTCCGTTTATGATCCCACAACATAAAAATTACGGAATTTAATTTTCAGTTAGTCTGTCCAGTGATTAAAGACAAATTGTCAGCTGTCCCTCCACATGTTTCCAGCTCATTTGCGCTATCACAGTTTGTCCAATTTTATTTAAGACCTCTTCTGGATGGTGCTAGTAACCTCAGGCTCAACAGAGCTGATATGACTAAAGCTGTAAGCTATCATATTTGTGCATGTTAAAACACGTCTGTTGATATACCGCCATACCTACCTGTAGTTTTGTATCCTTCCTCGTTTGTTAAAACTGAGCAAGCAACCTGTTGATGCACTGCCACCATCTGACAGTGGTATTTTCTTATTACTGTCAGGCACTGGCAAAAGCAAGTTAAAACTTTTTTTTTTTTTAAGTTTGATAAATATTCACACTAAAATTATTTCCCATTCCTGCAGTTAACCTTTATAACAATTGCGCTTTCCAGAAAAAAAAGATAAGGGTGACTCAAGCTGGTCATACCCCCCATAGGGTATCATCTATTTGGAGGGTATGTCAGATACTGATCCAGTCCCATATAACTTCAACCCCTTTCAAGATCTGATGACAAGATATATAAGTGGCAGTAAAACATTTCTTGACTATCTACAATTTAAATCCATAATCAAGGTGAGATTTGGACTAAGACAATTGGACCTAGAACTACCTTGAGGGTTGAAGATTTCTGAGCCTTGCATTCCCGAAATTGTTATCCAATATATATGTATTACTTGCCAAAACAGATTGTACAATATTTCTCTTGACTTTTAAGTGAGAGAAAGTTTTATTTATCATTCCAGACCAAATCTTCTTTGTGCAATTCTGTTGTAATATATTTAGACATTTCATTCACACAGCCAGTCTAAATGTTAAATTCCGAATCATTATTTTTTAGATCAGATTTCTGTTGTAGCTACTCACTAAGAGTGAAACAGTTAAAGTCTTTGTTCTTTTTATACTTGTTTTGTTATCATTGCTGAAATGTCTGTAATAAAATTGTCAAAATTGCTTTGTTTTATCTATCTTAAGGTGAAATCCAACCAATTTTGTTGGAAGGAAATGAAATTGATCCCAGGCCCCTGAATCCCTTCAACAAATATATATCCTCCTATATAAGTGTAATCTGGTAATTCAAAGACTACAAATAGTTAGAAATAAGCTTCAACGATATGAAAAGACTGCTCTGTTGTGCTGTTCCTATGTTATCGATCAAACTGAGAACCTCGCTTGTAGAAGCCGAACCTTTCTGGAGTGATTATTGATGTGAAACCTAACATCTCTCCGGTGCTGAATTGTTTCTCCACAGTCTGCTGACTCAGCCGCCTGCCCGGGCCAGCAGAGGGGAAGTCAGTGAATGGATTAGGTGGGTTGAGGAGACTTTTCATCATGAAATCTGCACAGTGAGATGAGGTAGTAGGTTGTATAGTTTTAGGGTCACACCCGCACTGGGAGATAACTATTCAACCTACTGTCTTTCTCAAAGTGCCAAGAACTCGTATCATCTTGGACTCCTCCATGTCATGTGACGTCAGTGTACGCCTGGATAAAGATGTTCTCTGTTGTTCACAGAGTGAGGTAGTAGATTGTATAGTTGCGGGGTAGTGTTTTTGCCCTGTCTAGGAGATAACTATACAATCTATTGCCTTCCCTGAGGAGCTTCATTTCTTCAGTTTTATTTCACTAGCCATACATTCTTTCTTTACAGAACTTTGTTAAGCACCTTCGGAGTGATGTCCTTTTCCCTGTTTTAATCCTTTTGAGCAGCAGTGTTGAAGGTTTCTATAACCATATGAAGGGCAAGTTTTATGGGAATCTGAAGTAGTTTCATTAATTCAAATGAATATGGGTGAATAGAGAACCTCCTAGACAGTAAGGACAAAGATAAAAGCCTAACTGCGGTTGTAACTAATAAAGGGGTAAAACGTGTGTTTGGGATCATTTTAAGAATGATCTGGTAAATGTAATAATCCTGGTGAGTAATATACTATAGTTTAAAAATACTGCTTTCTATCAGACACTGTAATGATTGGGCCAAAATACATCTACATACAATATATACCTAGACCCCTCAGGACCTATGCTTCATCTCCGTATAGTCAGGGCTAAACATTTGAACCTGGCAGAGCAGTGTCTAGTTTTTATGCCCCGTGTACAAGTCCTCTGCAACCCTATGTACTTTACAATCAAAGCTAAAGGCCTTTTTGTATATTCAATCAGTATATTCCCCCATTGGTGAGGACATTAAAGGGTTAACCCTTTAATGTCCTCACCAATGGGGGAAATAAAGTGAGAGAAAATGTCTCTGCATATTTTTAAAAAATCGTACTTATTGAAAAGCCAAATGTAAAGTGCATTATAAATTAAATGTATTATTATTATTAAAAGTACTTTCTCAATAACAATGGTTAACGCCTCCCTGAAGCATGGTATTAAGTACTTATTTCTACTACTCAGAATTTAGCTTTGAATTTATGTCAAAATGTCTTTTTTTTAAGTCTTTTTTTTAAGTTTATGTCTAGGAAAAGTCTATTTTCCTCAAAATAACTACCAGATAAGGTAGTAATAGAAAATTCTGGACTACAGCCTATCTGAATGTAAATGCTTCACCGCGTATTGGTCTATTTCGTTTACATGAGACTTGTTTTATAATTGTTAATTTGTTTGTTTCTCTGCCATTAGATATTTATTTTATAAACACGCATTCAGTGTCCATAACAAAAATACATAATGGGAAAATCTAAACTGTTATTAAATGCCCTCATCAATTAGGTGGGTCACCCAATAAAGAACAATTTGGGTCCCTCATCAGAATCATCCAAATTTACACACGCATAATTATAATGCACAGTGTGTGTATATATATATATATATATATATATATATATATATATATATATAGACTTATAGAAATAAGATATATATATATAAATAAATATGACATACGACACACAACATTTTTAGCATTTTTGATGAGGAATCGGACACATAGATAAGCAAGATGAAAGCAGAACATCCTCACATAGGACAAGTTTTGCTTCATGGACATTTGCGTGCCAGAGACATTGTGGTGCGGAGACACCGTCTTAGTGACTGTAAAAATGGCTAATGGTGCTGGTTCTGAGTCCAGGAGAACAATAACAATACAAAGATGAGTATACACTGTGCCTGGTCCAAACTTCATATGGGCACGTTCGCGGAAATTGTAAACTGATAAGATGGAAATGAATTGTACATCGCACATTGGATATTTGCAGTAGGATTTTGACGTTTTTTCATTGTTCCATTAACAATCGGACTGAAACTGCTCAGGACCTTCAGCAAAACCATCAGTGAAGACAGCCTGCTCCACGTCCGAACTGACCATTCAATCGTGACATGAACAGTAACTGCAGTCATGTGTTTGCACCCATTTTCTACTAGTTGGAGTCGATGGAGGCCTTCGATGTGGACAATGAATCTGATTTATTTTGTCTTCAGTATGTGTACATTCCCAGGATCAATCGCACATTAAATAAGTTTAAGGCTGCATTCAATTTCCTCTGAAGGGAACCACACCCAACTTCAGCTTTTCACGCTAGACACATCTACTGTCACTAAACTATCCAGGACCTGCAACCGACGAAACAACAGTGGATTCTGTATCGATACCTCAGGTACAATTCTCCTTTTGCCCACTTAACCAACAAGACTTTCAAGATTCGGGTGCCCCAATAAACCCTCGTGAAAATTATGGTAACAAGGGAAAAACATTATATCACAGAGTACAGGTAATTATTATTACCAACGTGAATTAGTGTTAGATAAGGACTTAAAAGTTTTACCATTAACATTACTCTCATAAAAGATAGAAAGGTTACAAAAAAAAAAGTTAATAAAATCACATACTTCGAAAACCAATAAAACCATCCCTTGTTTTTTTTCAGTGCATTGTATGCTGTGTGCCATCAGTTGTTAATGGGTTGTCTTCGTAGCATATTTATCTGAAATTATTTTGGTCTGTGTGTATGACTGTGTAATTTTCTTTTGTAGGCTACACTGCACAAAAAATGTCTCAATTCATGAGCGCTACCATGAAATGGTAATCAAATTCCTCGTCATCTGCCAGATTCTTTCTATTGACAAAGAGCTGAAGCTCATTTTAGCATGTGTGAGCAATAAAAAGGTGTTTTGTCTAATCATGAACAAAAGTCACTTTTGGACTAGAAACAAATCCAAATTGCAGGAACTTTGCTGCTTCCTGTTGCAAAGGCTAGGATGTGTCCAGGTGTCCAGAAGAATGTAAAAAACCATAGAAATAGAAAAGATAGATATTACTATTTTATGTACAGAACAGAAAATGTCTTACCTGTGTCCTAAACGCAGGTAAGAGATAGTAATAAGGCAGAACACTTGACACACAGACCAATTAATAATAATAATAATAATGCATTTAATTTATAATGCACTTTACATTTGGATCAAATCTCAAAGTGCTACAAAGCAAAATTTTGCAGATAAAAGCATCAATAAAAAAATAAAAAAATAACTACATAAAAGCCTGACCAAAAAGCAGCAATGTTAATTACAGTTATAGGTTCTGTAATTATATAATGATTATATACTGCAGTCTAATATGATATAATTATATCTACATGTTAATATAATTATATCATTGACCACGGCTCTATATTATATCATATTAGACTGCAGTAGGATAGTGCTTAAGTTGTACTATGACATTTACCACAATACTCCAATGTCATTGTGGAGAGAAGCGGCATCGCCTCGTAGGTAGAGGTTATATGTTTCAGGACTGTTACTGGAATGAGCAGGAGTGATTCGAGGATCATCGAGCAAACAAAAGAATAAGAAAGATGCATGTGGTGAAAATCATGCTTCACACACATGGGCTGAAGCCAAACAATTATCGCACCCATATCATACGTTCTTCGAAACTTCAGAAGAAATCAGTCACATATCGGGATAAAATAAGATGCATTATGTAACCACATGGACCAACATAAAACGTGACATAAATGTTATATGTGAAAACCTTAAAACATGTACATGAAATCTGCAAAATGAGTAGTAGCCTCATTTGGCCCCGGCTGTCCTTGTAATTCAATCCCATTGTCAGATGAAGCAATTCCACACTCTTGTCGCCCACAGTGTTCCCTCTGGGTTGTGGGCGGTGCATCTGTCTGACTCTCTATACGAACAAAATCTATTCAGTAATATCTTTAACATGCAATAAGTCACAAATGAATGGCTAAAAAATATTACATCGCCTTCAGAATGAAGCAAGTAACTATTATAAATTAAATGTATTATTATTATTATGATTAACTACAAGAGGACGGTATTCACACCGGTTTTCACACAGATGAGGGGCGGCTTTCTTTTTAACCACCTCTCCTTCATTGTACAACTGGGATTTCAAAATCGCTGTAATCAGATAGTTCTACACACCCAGCCTGCAAAAAAAGAAAGGTGTGAACGCCTATGGACAACAGGCAACTTGATTGGTGAGTCACAAAGTAAGAAATTTGTATTATGACACAAAGGCCTGGCAAATATGCTTGAAATTAATATCCTGATATTATTATTATTGTTGTTTATTTTATTATTGTTTTATTGTATAGTGTAATATTTGTATTATATTTCTATTATAGTGCAATATATCCAGCATACTGTATTATAATATATTCCTTTAATATAGTATAATATTTATACAATGTAATAATAATTATAATATTTTATTTCCTGTATAGTGTTATATTATACTATAGCGTAGTATTTCCTGTATAGTGTAATATTTATATTAGGGTGTAATACCCTAGTATAGATTAATATTCATATTTATATTTGCATTTTAACTCTGTTATATTGATCTGTGTGCTCTTTGCTGCTGTAACCCTGCAATTTCCCCGTTGTGGGCTAATAAAGGTTTATCTTATCTTAATAATAATAATAATCACAAGGATTTTTCTCAATATCAATTTATCTAATGATATGGTTATGCAAAATCACATTTAATAGTCAAATTAATGTTCACTTCACTGAACCCAATGGTTAGATGTTATGCCAAAAAAAAAAAAGAAATATTCATATAATATACTTACCATAAATCATTATATGGGTTTTTAGGTAAAATTTGCTCGTCATTAATTTAGGTCGCCAAAATGAGCGTCACAGTGTTAAAATACCCAACATCACGACACGATTCCACTGAAAGTCTATAAAAGATGATGTTGCATTATCCCCACACCCTCAGGAGTCTGCAACATCTGGACATGAAGCGGGTTGTGGAAAGAGTTGTGGGGGTTGATTCAGTGATTGGGTCCAGGTGTGCTTGTTTATGGATCACCAGGTTATAGGTGTGTTCTGACTAGGTGGATCGTGGTACAAGAGTTGCTGCCCATGGTCTGTGCCAATCTAACGGCGCTGAAACTGTGGACTACTGTGAGCTGAAAGCCAAGCCGCACAACTGGGCATTCTCGATTGTGTGCGATTATCATTTGCTTTGACTTTAATAAATGGACAGCAGCCCATTTAGACTGAAATCCTTGTCTCTCCGAGTTGGAAACTAACATACAAAGTTATGCAAGGACGTGCTCACCTGTGCTGGAACTCCAATGGCTGCCATGATGTACAGACAAGTGCTGGAACAGACAGAAGCAAGTTCTTAACACACCAGGGGAAGATGGAGGTGAGGTCTGACTTCATCAGTAGTTTTGCATCGCTAAATGTTGCTAAAAAAACTGAAATGGAAATGACTGGTGCTCTGATAACGAAACCGCTCGTCTGAAGATGGACGTTTTTCAGCGCTCATTTGGTCTTCACACTAATGTGTAGAAAATTAGATTTTTCCAACAAGGCCAGCCTGAGCTAACCTGGTATACGTTTTAAAAAAACAAACATTGAAAGCATCATGTAAGATTGGTTAGTGTGACCGAACCCGACTTTTGCTATCCCTGACGGGACCACGCCCGACTTTTTGGTTGGTGTCTGTGCCTGTGCCTGTCCCGCCTCCTCCAGGGGAAAATACGACAATGTCACCAACAGCTAAACCCACCACTGTTGTCAGATATAGCGACAAAGCCCCTTGTTACGTTACTTGACTTATTGTAACGACTGATTGGGCTTGGCTTCTAGGAAAGTTAGCCACATAGGTACAGAAACTCCTTACGGTGGAAAAAAAACAAAATTGAATAGCATCCGAGTCGCTCTGACAAACGTTAGCTACCTATGTAGGTTATCTAACAGAAAATCTCTCCTTCCTGAATGCCTTAAGAACTTAAACTGTTACTGGTGTGAATGGTACGACACCTTGGAGTCCAGCCCGCACACCTGTCTTAACTGCCAGTTCAATATCTTCTAATTGGAGAGAACCGGCCATGTTTGAAATTGTCCTTTCACCTCCAGATCCATTGACAGCGGTGAGGGTGGGTGGCACTGTGCTCTGACTGCAGAGCCAGGTCCAGACCCAATGTGGGGCTGCACCTAGAAGTGGAGGTGAACTAGGTCAAGGTCCACTCATTTGGCTCTGAAGTGAGTGCTATTGGCATAAGAGCCGTAGTCAATTAGCATATTTTCCCAAAATTTAGAATTCACATTTAGATTTAACATTAAGATTTAGATTTAACATTAAGATTTAGATTTAACATTGCTTTAGATTTATCATTTAGGTTTAGATTTATCATTTAGGTTAGATTTAGATTCAACATTTTGATTTAGCATTTCAATTTAACATTTCGATTAAACATTTAGATCTACCATTTAATGTTTAGATTTAACATATAGATTTCGATTTAACATTTCAATTTAACATTTCGATTTAGCATTTCGATTTAACATTTAGATGTAACATTTACATTTAGATTTAACGTTTGGATTTTACATTTAGACTCAACATTTACATTTGAATTTAACATGTAATAAATATGACAAATTTGTTCTAAATCTGGTAAAAATGTACTTACAGAAACGTCGCTTAAGCTAAATGTGGTGAAATGTTTCTATTAATTTCAGCGTTTGAAATTTTAGAAAAGGCCCATTCAGAATGTCCTTTGCACAAAAAACAAAATACCAAAACATACACTTTTGACACACCCACATGAGATTGTCCTCTCCTGTCACAAGCCAGGAATTTTTGTGAAGCTGGAATCGGAACTGTTTAATAATGTGTGCATTCCTGCCAGTGATGAGTAGCACTTTTCAGGAACAGGCAAATGATGTTCTCTGCCGGGGTTAGTATCTTTAAGACTGTGGATCCGTTGTTTAGGAACTTGTATGCTCTACTGTAAGTCTTCTCATTATTAGAATCTTCACATTGATCAGCTGTGGTTGTGTACACAGCTATCATGAGGTCTTGATCCTGTTTAAGGGGCTTTTATCATGGCATCACTGAGGTTCTTACCAAACTGTTCAAGGGCAGATATCTCCAGACTCAGGTAGTGACACCCTTTGGCCCTGTGGCAGAGATCATGGCACGACCGTGACGTTCCTAGTGCCATTACCAATCGATGGATAAGCAGGTATGTATTCTATGTTTCTCTCACCCCAGATCTGGTGCAGCTCTTTAGTCTGTTGAACTCCAGGACAAGCACATGATAATGATGTTGGTTTTGCTGGTATGGATATCAAATCTGTCCACTCCTTCCTTACGGACACTGTAGAAGGTGTGGAGTATTATCCTACTTATCCCACAGGCCCTTCTGAAAGCACTACACTCTTCATCTCTTCTTTGAATCCACCACCTCTTCTCCCACAGATGCAGCTCAGAAGGTGTAATTTCTTAGCTGACACTGTAGAAAAACAAAGAAACTGGTGGTTGAGGAGGGATAGTTCTGATCACTGGCTTCATATACTTCAACTGTACCTGTCACAGCCAAACTGTAAGATCTCAGTGCCAGCAGATACATCATTCAGAAACAGGTTTTTCTATCAATCAATGATGATTCAAAATAATTCACCTTTTTGAATGACCATTGTTGTATGGCATACAGCTATGACTACTGCAGATCAGGGATGTTGACCATGTTGGTCTCCTCTATCAGAGTCTTCGTTAAGTTTGCCTTGGTGCCTCACTATTTCCGTCACTGCCGTCTTTTTGAAAGAGGGATGTAGAAAGTAACTACACTCGTGGTTACCTATGAAGTCATCGATGTTGAGTTCTCCACCTCTTGCAATCATCTGTCATGCGCAGAAGGCTAGTAACTTAATTTCTCGCTCATGTGCAGAAGTTTCTCCCCTGGACTTCACTGGACAGTGATTCAGCACCCTCACACTTACTTCTTCTTTCCCACTTGTCAGGCTGTCCTTGACTGTGGAATCAGCCCAAGGTCCAGTTCATATGTGGGATCAGAGATTGTGTGACAGCTTGTTTATGTTTGTGAATTGGTTGGTCTCCACTGCTGCCATGACCTTCACTTCCAGCTTGGGGTGGTCTTGAGGAATGGAGATCTAGCACAGACTTGAGCTCTGCAGAGATAATCCATGTGGGTTAAATCCAGTGCAACTGAAATTCTGTTTTGATTTGAAGACGTTTCACCTCTCGTCTGAAAGGCTTCTTCAGAACGCTCCCGCTCATCCAAGAGGCTACTTCAGAAGAAGAGCAGAATCCAGTTGCTTTGGATTCACCCCACACGGATTACCATATCCTGGATGAATGAGAAACTACACAGATACTGCCGAGACAGGTGGAGTGTTGAGTGTCATACGTTCAATAACAATGTTGCTAGCAATAATTGTATTAATGTAACATAGGCTCAGCTTGTTGGTCTTTCAATCAGAGTGATAACACATTTCGTAGAGTTGGATAGCTTCGCACGCTTCATCAAATCAAACTGTAAATTGTTAAGTCTCAAAGGCACTTCATGGGGATTTGGACCCAGGTATTTTTTTTCATTGATTAGAATGTGACAGGACAGGTTAAATATTTTCCATACAACCATTCACTATCGTTTTTATTTTTCCCTTGTTTGAGGAAAAACAAAACTATTATGTTCCAACCGTGAAGCAGCAGCCGATAGGGAAGATATCCAGACTAGCAAAGTTCTCCCGTGCACCAGAAGTAACGTGAATACAGCATCAGAGGGTTCTTTTTTCAGTAAACACAGCAATACATGAGGATCATCTACAAGTTCCCTCAAGAAACCCACTGAAGATTTGACCTTAGTATCCATCCATTGAGCAGAAGACAAGACCAGAGTATTGCGTGGATTAGAAATGAAAAATGTTAAATTGTATGTAAATGATTTAATGAATTCTTCCAATATTCTATATCCATATTCAAGTTCATTGTCCCATCTTGTTTTAATCTTATTCTAGTTGGTATCACTTGAAAAATATTAATACAGTACAAAAATCAGTCCTTTACTTTGAAAGGGCCAGTTTTCTAATAATATACTTTTTTTTTTGAATGAATGAATGATTGAATGAATACAAGCTCATATTTTCTGCCCCAGTTGTTCAAAGGTGTGAAATATTCTTGCTTTTGTACAAAACCATGAATCAATGAATGTAAGAACAATTGATGTGTGAACACCTATTTGATCTATGTTGTCTTAAAGTCAGGTGAAATTTATGTTTGCAATTTGTCACTTTATTCGTTTTGCTGTAATAAGAAGAAATAAATTGTGTCAGACCTGATTGAAAAATATTTAAATGTGAATAAGACTGCTCGGGCATCTCGGCCTGCTTCATCTGGACCTGGACTGCCTTTACTGTGACGGATGGAATCTTGAAGGTTGACCTCGATAATCAGCAAATGCTACTTTGGAGATGATTATTGTAGTTGCACAGTTGCATCAGAAGGTGGTGGAATAGTCCTTTAACTCAAACTCTCTCCCATCCACTGAAGACAAGGGACGTATCCTATGAATGAACTACAGTAATATTTGTCATAAATTACAAATCTGATCTGATGCTGACTTATCATTGAAGTGACGTTATTTACGCGCCAGATTAATCTGCACTGTCTGTCCTTTGTTTAAATACATATAGAACATTTGAATTAATTTCCCACTATTTCATGCTTCTCAACATTTGTCTTTCAGTATTTTGAGTGTCATTGAAACGTTGCAGCTGCCGAAATAAAGCACGTCGTACTTTAATTCCCCTAATTCTTCCACTTTGTACGTATTGTCTGTTTTGCTGCCCGTCTTATAAAGAAGCGTTTTCATGCAGCTGCTTGAACTGGAGCTCGTTTTTGACTGGAAAACTAATTTCTCACTATTTTCCAACATCCTCATTTTGCCCGAGTGAAAAGAATGTTTGTCGTTGTAAGAATAATCAGGTGAACGCGCTGAAGATGAAAATATATTCCTGTCAATAAATCAAACTATGGGAGGGGCGTGGATCGTTTGAACCTTAATAAAACCGTGCCGGTAGCCGGTCTTCTGTCAGACATGAAGTGAGCACGGCTGATCCGGTGTCCGTGAGAGGACGTGAGCGAGACGTCTGATTGGTTGCTGCTCTCTGCTGCACGCAGGTCTGAGGCTGATGAGCCGAGCGTGTACCTGCAGGCTGAGATCCAGTGTAGAACACGCCCTGACAGAGAAGGTAGACACAAATACTCACACATACACACTAACGGACGAGCTGCGCACCTGGAAGCCCCGATGCTCCCGCACACCACCGGACACCTACCAAATGAAACCAGGAGAGGACTTACCCAAGCTTTGGAGGAGGTTTACCGCGCGGCACGGAGCACCTGGACGCCCTTCGGGACTTTAGTAAGCCTGGTTGTTGCGGCAGATCACTGATCCACCATGAGCAGGAAGACACGGCGCTGGATTTTCCATTTTTTCCTGTGTCTTGGAGTAGTCTACCTGAAGATAGGGTGAGTTTCTTTGGAGGTCCTGCAGGCCAGCTGCGCACTTCTATTGCCTTCGCGCGTATTAACGCACAAAGTCTGGATGCAGAGGGAAGTCCGGTCTAGTGCAACTATATAGTAAAAATGCCAACCTTGTTTATTATCGAATGTCATCACAGCAAAAGCACTGTATTATTATTGTTGTTGTTATTAAACAACCTCTCACTTTCACTTCAGGGGTCTGTCGTCGGTGGTCGCACTGGGAGCGAGCATCATCTGTAATAAAATCCCGGGTCTGGCCCCCCGTCAGCGGACTATCTGTCAGAGCCGGCCCGATGCCATCATCGTGATCGGAGAGGGAGTTCAGATGGGAATCAACGAGTGTCAGTTCCAGTTCAGGCACGGGCGCTGGAACTGCTCGGCACTGGGAGAGAGGACCGTGTTTGGGAGGGAGCTCAGAGTGGGTATGTGGAAGCCCCTGCACACATTTATCACTGACCGAATTTAGTGCATCTTGATGCAAACCAAATGTTTTGTTCTAGTGTTCCGTTTTTCAGCAGTGTTGGTGGGTTTGAGGGATTTTCATGCACCGAAAAAATTTGATTGGCCGTCTCTTACACCTAGTTGAACTGTTTTATTAATAAAATAATTTCACGTTTGCAAGATAGAAAGGATTTAGTCACGTAGTCATGAACTGACGCGTTTTTTTTTTTGCACTAAACAAGTATTATTTCAAATAATTCAATGAAATCATGGGAAGTATTTCAACGTAATTAAATGGATTTCTTTCAGCACTAAACATTTCATTTATTTTGGTTATTAAAACTGTTAATTTAGTAGGGTAATATGATTAACACAGAATGAGTTGGACAAACACTGTTCAACAAAATTTCACAGTGCAATTTTGCACTGTGCAACAAAACACAATTGGACCTACGATCAGTCAATACTCTTAATCTAAAAATAACTCTTAATTAATATCCTCACCAAGAAAAAAAAAACAATGGCAAAATTATTTATTTTATGTGTTATTTCTTTGAGGCATTTCATGATTTAATATCTAACAAACTCTAAAGATTTATGTGTTCAAGCATGTTTTATACCGGGAAAAAAAATGCGACTAAAGAATTGTTTCATGTTGAAAATGTTTGTATTTCATTAAAATATTCCATTTTAGATTAGATAATAGCTACGCAGGACATTAAAAGGTTTAAAACTCACGGGAGTAGATGTTTGGAATCACACTAGTTTTGAAATTGCACATACTAAAACATATTAACATAATATTTCATCAAGATCCAGGCATTTTTGTCCACAGAAATAAAAACAAAACATACACAAATACCATCCTAATCTAAAAGAAAAGAAAAGGAACAACCCCTTTATCCAGGGTAACACTGAAACTTTGGGGACTCATCGTCCCGACAAATTTCATGGAAATCTATGCTGTAGTTTTTGTGCAATCTGTGGCAATATTGAATAGATCGTAATGGAGAGAGATATTTAGGTTCTTGCAATTCAGGTGGTGGAATTTAGTGCAGATCGAATAAAAAAAATCATGATCGACTTGATGATGAGCTTAAATTATAGCCGCGGGGCTTTGAGTCTCATTTTTGACGAGACGTGAGGCCTTGTCTTGCCTCAATTTGAGATGTGTTGAGTGCAAGACTAGAAGTTGTGATATGGAGTTATTTTACTCTGAAAGGTTCTAAATAGTTTTTAAGTCAGAAATGTCTCACAAAATTCAATTCTATGCTCTTTGCAGTGAAAATGAATGAACAAAACTCTCATAAAACGGTGGATGATTCATTCAAAGTTTGAACACTGATGTCTCCAGGGTCTTTTATTTAAATTCACTGAGCTGGTTTCAAAGCAGTGTCCTGAAAAACTTTGATCATTTCTTTTAACAAGTTATCCTATTATGCTAACTACGGTAGAAATAACTCAACAATATGGTAGAAAGAGCACTTAGAGAGTACAAGTCTCCGCTAGGGGCCAAAACCTACCCTTAAACAGATATTTTTCGTGATTTCCTGTTCCTCTTCATTGTAAAACATCTAAAGAACAAGGCACAACGGTACCCAAAGGTTATGTAAAATCCATGCAGATATCCCAATTAATGTATGAGTTATAGCCAGCCTATAAATCTACATACAACTCCAAAAAAAATCTCTGTGTATTGATCCTGAAAGAATAATGAGACTTTTACTCACTATTTCCGGTTTCTCTCTAGTAAACAGACATTGTTCCATCAATTCTTGTTCCTCTCCCAGCCCCCCTCCCCAAAGTACCATCAAACGAATCAATGGAATAAAGTCACATGAGCCCCCCCCCGCCACACACACACACACACACACACACACACACACACACACACACACACACAAAAAATTAATAACAAGGAACATCAAAGGAATCCTAGGAACAAAGGCATCAACAATAATGGACACTCCTACAAAAATTGCCGATAATCGTTTCCCCCCAAAACACTTCATTTAATATTTTTAAACGCAGCGAAACACGGAACTTCACCAGAATGTATAAATCCGTAGGATAGGCGCAAACCTACCTCTGGTTAAAAATTTCATGCAAATCCATCTATTCGTTTTTCTGAAATCTTGGTCACAGCCAGACGGACGTGCAAACGAATGCGGGGGAAAACATCTCCTCCCTTGGCGGAATTAATAAACCTAAAAGAGGTCTACTGACCATGGAGAAGTCTGAAACTTGTGGTAATGAGTTGGATTGAAGTAACCTAAAAAGGTTTAACACAGAACTGAGAGATCTGATCAGTTTTGACCCAGGAGGACAAATGTAGCACGGTCAAAAGGAAGCCAATACGAGGGTTTATGTGATCTTTTATGCACTTACTTGTGCAAGCACATGTTCTACATGCATACTGATGATAATAAAACAAGGACCAGTGTAATTACATCAAAAGTTATGACATAATTATCATTGGAAATAAAACTACTGTAATTTTAGCAGTAGTTTTAGTAGTAGTAGTACAGTAATAGAAGTAGTAAAATTACACCGAGGCATTTTTTTTTAACATTAAAATAGTTACGATTGACACATATTTCTGTTAAAAATTGCAGCACCAGCAGCTATTATGGGTTGTTTGCTAACTAATAGTCACCACATCATGTTTTTCTTGATATTGACTTGATTTTTGTCCAAGCCTTTTTTGTTTTTTGGGAGTCATGAAAGTTTTGAACATGGCTAGAATTTGTCCAATAAGACATTCCTCTGAAGAGCACTACCTCTGCTACCAACAAATGTCTATAAGTCCGAATCTTTTCACATCTGCTCTCTCAGATTTGATCCTGCATGTGGAATAAGGCTCGAGGCAGTGCTTGCACCACAAACAGGACTGCGGAAATACACGGAGAATCAGATTTAACCCGCTGGTGTTCCCATGTCTTGCCCTTTAAGTTCACTCGGTCGTCTCAGAGACAGATGCAGAGCTCGAGTCTCATTTCTCATGCCAAGTGTCATAAAGGATTATAGCTCGTTTCTCGTTTGAGCCTTAAACTCCTGCCTGATTGCTATGTTGTACGTAACGGCCTCATATTAAACAGCTTGAGATGGTTAGTGCAGCTACAGATCTGAGCCTAACTCCGAATGAGGCCTCAAACCTGCAGTTAACGGCAGCATCTATAATTTGATGTGTGAAGGATATCTGTCAGCGTTAAATCTTCTTGTCATCACAATAATGACGAGTGATCTGTGATTTTAAGAGTTCATTTTGGCATCTTTTGATGGAAGTTCGGTGCAGCATTCTAGGAGTGCATCAACTTCATCTTCTTTTCATGGTTCACAACATGTAGACCTTCAGTTTGAAGTAAAGTCATTGAAGTTTATTAACAGAGGTTAAAATATCTCAACTCAACTGATATTTTTCACACCCAACACAAAATGCTACTTTTACGGACTACTGCAGCAAATTATTCAACCCCATGTTTTATACCCTATAAGAGATACATTTGTAAATCAGATGTTGTTAAAATGCCATGCCGACCCTCGGAGACTTATTCCAAGCACTTACAAGCCAAGATCTTTTTTTTTTTTTTACTGATGAGGCTCAAATTAACATAAGAGCTCCTTTCCCAAACTCCAAGACATAACCCGCTGAACCAAAGTCAGCTCCAGTGCAATAAAAAACATCTAAATGAGCCACAGTAGGTTTGGGACGCTGTCTGTAGAACATAAACAACAAACAAAGTATATTGGGGCCAATGGATCTGAAGATGGAGAGAATGAAGAATGTTGAAAAGAACACAGCGAAGCAATTCGGTGGCTGGTGATGCTCTTCCAAGATTTGCTTCTTGGAAACCTGCAGTATGCAGAGGCTAAGATTTATTCCATTGAGTTACGGGAAACATATAACATAGCAACTGGCCATCTGTGAGGAAGCTGAAGTTCGGGCGCCACTAGACATTCTGAAAGGACAATGATTCCTAGCGGACTTCAAAGTCCACCAGAAGAGTTCCTGTATGGTTTGCAGTACCTAAACCCAGGAACATTAGAACTGGAGGCCTTTGCTCGGGAAGAATGGGCTGAGACTCCTGAGGAAGACCACCAGAAGCTGGTGTCTGA
This sequence comes from Lophius americanus, assembly GCA_037951165.1. Taxonomy (NCBI): domain Eukaryota; kingdom Metazoa; phylum Chordata; class Actinopteri; order Lophiiformes; family Lophiidae; genus Lophius; species Lophius americanus. The sequence continues at coordinate 2,371,761 of JBBDHG010000198.1, read as the reverse complement.
TGTTTGCATCATGTTTGCGGCAGATTATAGCAGATAAAGGTTCCAGGTTTTTTTTTTGTCCTTTGTTTGTGCACTTTTGAAAATAAATCCAAATGCTGTTACTCCCAGCTTCTACCAGTGTAACAAAAAAGATTAAAACGATTAAAAAAAAGAAGAAGTCGTATTTGAAAACAAAATAGTAAATGTATTGATGTGTATTTATATATGCATGTTTTTATGTTTGTATATATGACATCATTTTCCCATTTAAAACGGCCTTTTGCTGCAGATTAAATAGTAAAATAAATAACCTAGAAACATAAAAAATAAAGATACTGATGATAAAAAGATAAATATAATGATAATACACCTATTTCCCTTCTGTGCCCCTTGATGACATAAAAACAGGCTTTGACATAAACATAAACAAACACACTGCATATTTTAGAGAGCACTATCACACTGTCCTCTCTCATGTTCAGAGAAACGTCTCTACAAAGTACAAGATAGACTTTATAGTCTATCTTGTTTATTAGGGTTTATTAGGTTTAGTAGCGTCGAGTCATTTAGAGACTGCAGTAGTCAGTGAAAGTAGCATTTTGCATTATATTTTGGGGGAAAACCCTGTTATTTGGCTTTTAAAACTGTACCAGTTTGATGAGGTTATTGCAAAGAGCTGACAAAAAGCACATTTGGCCAGTAATCCTATGAAACAATTGGAGTTGAATCATTTTGCTCCCAACTGTAGTGCACTGTTCATCTCTACACCACCTTTATGTATGTTCATACCACTTTTCCCCCCATAAGCTTCAAGTTCAGACACGCACTTTACTTCCAGGTTTACAAATATACCTCTGGGTTCTGCAGGTTTTTCAGGTGGAATGGTTTTATACCAACTGCTTTGGACAGAAACTACGTTTTTTTTATTCGTTCTGTCAGATTGAAATAAAATCCAAATTTTTAACAGAATCTTGATGAGAAACAGGCGGAGTTCCAGGAGGCAGTAGGTCAGCTCGTCCAGCAGCGTTGAGGCAGAGTCCGTCTGAATCCATTGTTCTGTTGCAGCAGACTGGAACACTTGATGCAGTGATGCAGCAATGTATAGTATGTTGGCATTATAATCTAGTATCCTCCCCTCCCACTACGTTGACGGTGGGAGGGGAGAATGTCTCGTCACAGCGGATCAGAGTCGGTTTAGAACCTCAGCTCTACACATTTGGTGCATCTTTATTAGAAGTTCTGATAACTTTCCCAGATATTATCCCTTTATTGAAAATTCAATGTGAGCACCACAGAACCGGATAGCAACCGAGTTCAATAGTTGCACATAAATGTCAGTGTTTTAGGGAGAAACCATGAACTTAAATGTCAGAAATGCTCATGTGGTTGTTTTTAATTGTCAAAGATTAGGATTTTTATTGGAGTGATTTTTGCAACATCTGTGAATGCTTTGCATGTGCGCTCAAGCAGGATTTATCTCTATTTTAATTAAACGCAGTTGCACTGAAGTACTCAAATTTATGGGGTGAAAATCCATGCACGTAGGAGGCTGTGCATGCCTCTCAGATTCACCTTCGCAGGATGGATCCTGGTTTGACGGCAGCTGGGACCAGCGCCAGAAATGATCTGTAAACCAGTATTGCTTCCTCTGTCACCGGACAGCCTCAAAACATACAAACAACAAATACACTCAAAAGATTGACTATTAATTGGTGAGTGTGTGAAGATATCCTATAAGATGTACAGAGTGGCATGAGTCTTGGACGTTGTTAGGTCATAATTCATGATAAACACAATGAAAGTAGAATTAGGTTTCCCTCCGTTCCAAACTTTACTTCGTCCTGAGGTTTATCTCTTTTAAGGGTGCTTGATTAATGAATTGGACTTGGCTCGGCACAAGTATTTTATGATTTGGTTTGAGGCAGCTATGCCTGGTATGTAAGGAGGCTTGACAGTGCCTGAAATACTGAATTTTGTTGTGGGCAACTGTGAATACAATTTTTTTTCTCTCCTTTTCGTAGGCAGTAAGGAGGCTGCCTTCACCTACGCCATCATCGCTGCCGGGGTCGCCCATGCAGTCACCGCAGCTTGCACCCAGGGGAGCCTGAGCGGATGTGGCTGCGACAAGGAGAAACAGGGTTTCTACAACCAGGAAGAAGGCTGGAAGTGGGGTGGCTGCTCTGCTGACGTCCACTACGGCCTGAGTTTCTCAAAGGTGTTTGTCGATGCGCGGGAGATCAAGCAGAATGCCAAGACCCTCATGAACTTACATAACAATGAAGTGGGACGCAAGGTATGTTGCTTACTCTATAGGACCGTTATAGCAGATGTTATAAGCATAAGTACATCTACACTGATCATCCATAACGTTATAACCACTGACAATGAAGTCAGAATAACATTGATAATCTCATTAAAATGGCAACAGTCTGTGGGCGGGTTATATTACCGTAAGAATGTGAGCTACTTTGACAAGGGTCAAATTATGATGGCTAGAAAAAGCGGTAAGAGTATCTCCAGAACTGAAGGCTTTGTTGCATGTTTCTGGCCTGCAGTGGTCGGTAGCCTACCTACACAATTGGTGTACGGAAGGACAAGTGGTGAACTAGTGACTGGGTGATGGGTGCTAAAGGCTCATTGATGCAGGTGGGGAGCAAAGTTTGACCCTTTTGTCTGATTCAAAAAGAAGAGCTACTGAAGCAAATTCCTGATAAAGTTGATGCCGGTTTGGATAGCGAAATGTCAGGACACACAGTGACATTGCAGAGCTGCTTTGGCAGTGTATGTTGGATTTGCAGAATATTAGGCAGGTGGTTTTAATGTTATGGCTGATTTGCCTACACCAGTACAGTACATGTGATACCGATGTGTGACTTTTGCTCATCCTTGCTGCTCGTGGTTGCAAGAACATAGCCTCCGTCAATTCACATAATCTGTCCGGCTTTTTCATTCGCTAGGATTGTGAATAGGTTAGTTATACTAGCTGGCTTCATCACAAAATTCATCAAATGAATTAAAACCTTTTTTCGCTTTTAACCTCTGTCACATTATAATACCTCAACACTGATTCCGTGTCTCTTGATTTGCACTAGTTAAAGCTGCCATTTTTTTGACATTTTGTAGATTTAAAAACAAATTATTTTGTTAAAAACATCTTTTATTATTACTGGAGGGTGAGAGGATAGAAGGAGGAGGAGCTAATGTGCAAAACCAGCTATAATTAACAGATATCAATCCCAACATGCATTGGCCCGGAGGTTGGCATTAACAGTCATATATCACAAAGCAGATACCCTGATATCCCAGGATACTTATCACATAATGGAACTCCTGGCTTATAATTATTGGGCTCAGGAACAGTTTGTTAAGTGATTGTTTGTAAACATTTTAAAAACAACTTTTTGCATTCTGTTTTGTTCACTTTTTCACACTGTCCAAACTTTTCTGGAGTCAGAGCGAATGATATTTCATTACACCCAGGTCATAATCTGCATCTCAACTATGATTCTGGGATTGAACTGTGGCCTAACACATAATGCCCCCTTCAGAATATCTCTCTCCTATCCACAAGGTTTGCAATCAGTATCCAACTCTGCATAATGATGGAACACCTTTATTCTGATAAGCCAATTATCTCCATTGTGTATAGAGTTATTTCAAATTTCAAATTCTTATTTTTGAATTCAATTTTATTTTCATTATCATCATTATTATGTTATTGATATTGTTCTATTATTATTGTTAATATTATAATCATCACCATCATGATATTATTTTATTTTAATTCATTTTGATCAGTGCCCATACCATCATTATTATTAACATCAATATTATTTTATTAATAGTTATTTATTATTCAGTAATCATTGTCGTCATTATCATCAATTATTATTTTTTAATGCCATTTGTTATCAATGAATTTATCACTACTATTATTGTCATCATGATCATCATTATTTTATTAATATTGTTTTAATAGTTTAATTATTGTCAATCATTATTATTGGTACTTCATTTCTAACAATGTTTCCTAACAATATCATTATTATCATCATTATTGTTACTTTTATGTAATCATTATTGGTAATTTATTTTTAACAATATTTACATCATTATTATTATTGTCATCACTGTTATTATCATCATATTTTTTTTTTTCCCGTACCATTATTATTGTTTTTATTACAGCTATATTTTGCATTCTCATTACCATTATCAACGTTAATTATATTGGCTAAATGTTTAAAGAAAGACAACATCTCGTAATGCTGAAGAAAGTAAAAAAAAAAAAACCCACAAGAGTTTGTGACTGATTTAAAAATTGAGCAAATAAAAACAATGCCACTGAGGACAAAGTGGGGTCGGATCCTACTGCCGTCACAGACCACCAAGCAGAATGAAGTGGGAGAAGCCAGGATTAAAGGAAAGCTCTGATGTTGATAACAAGATGATAGATCAAAAGATAAACTCAATACAAACTATAAGACATTCCAAAAAGTGACTCTACAAGAAAACCTACTTTTGGAAAACCTACGGCAGGAAATCTGAACATAATGTCAATGTTCAATCTGCATTTCATGTAAGCATGCCAGCACCTCCACATAATGAGAATTAGATGTAATAGTATTCTTTAGTAAAGATGAGAACACTGATAAAGTTTTGGGGAAAAAACTTATATTTATTTTTTAACAAGGATTAAAAAACTCATACAGGTCAGTCCACTCTCTTGTTAAACACAGAGCTGCTATTAATTAGCATAGCACAAACACCGGAAAAAGCTATCCTGGTTCTGATTAGAGAAAGCAATATGAATGCATCAAGCGGTGGGAAAATTTAAAGGCCATTTTTGAATATTTCATTTCATTTTAACACCTAATTCCTAAATCAAAATCGATATGCTGTCATCCTCGACAGAATGGATATATCCCCAAAATGTCCCAAATCCCTGGTGTTGTACAGGCAATCGCCCCGATTGAACTCCTCAAATAACATGTGAAGTTCTATTCAAGTTCTGTTCAAGAAAAATAAATGATGTACAATTAGCTGCCCATAGCCAGTAAAATATAAACTCTTACAGTATAATATGATATGATGATATATTTCCCAGAATCAATTCATATGGGAGAAAATTCGGACTAAATTGGATCAATGGTTTATAAATGACGGGCTTAGAACCTGTGGAGATAAAGCTCCCCCTTGTGTCAGAAATACACCAAAATCCCCAAATCAATCATGTTCTTTCTCACTTTGAAAGCTATGGGAGGTATACAATTTGAAAATGATCTATTAAATAGTGAGTAAAATATGAAATGTTATAGTAAAATATGATCTAAAGAAGACAAACCTCCTCAGAAATCACAAATTTTGTTACAGTGTTTATTGACAACTTCCTGTAGCAACAACGGGCTGCCGGCTGACTGAGCAGACTGAGTACATCCATCACTATGAGCTTTTGCAGGTTTTTGTACAGTGTGTGTTGGAATCGAGCTAAATCTCCTCTAGAATGCAAAGTGTATACCCAGGTTTAGGTCAGTAGTTTCTTGGACTTGGGGAGCCATAGACAAAGTGAGATACTTGACAGCCAAGCTGGCAAGCTCATCCGTTTCACTTCTTTCGGAGCAAGTACCCGAATGGGAATGCAGGATTTATTTTAATTTGCTATGAGTTTGAGTGTGGATAAGGTATCCACTATTCTGAGTGCTATTCTAGCACAAGTACATTCTTCCTGTATTCCATTGCATAGATGTGAGCAATATTATATTTTAGGAAGATATCTTATAACTGATGCTGAAAATTATTTTCATAAATTAGAGTATTGTGTATTTCTACAAAGAGAAACAATAGAACACAAAAACCATGTAATGGATCATTTTCAAATCTTATACCCTCATAGACCTTTGTACAAATTGTATTTCGGGCCTTTATTTCTCAACCGTTGGTCCAATTTAGTCCAAATCTGGTGCTTTCGAATCGACTCGAGGAGCTGTATCTTTGAAAACGTTGTTTTTCCAGACATAACTTCAAATTTAATTTGAGGAGTTCAATTAGGGGGATTGCTTGTACAACACAGTGGCTTTTCGGGGATATAGGTTTCTGGCATCAGTCACTCTGATACTCTGTCTGAATCTCTTAATATACACCTACCAAACTAATACCTCTGTAATTATTGTAAGTGAGGCTTTCATGTTACACTGGGGAGGATGTCCACACATGTTTGGTGCGCCAACCTTCAAATTTTAATTGAAAAGAACAAACAATGGCGTAAAGGTACCAAAGGAGGCTTATGGGGGTTCTGTCAGACAAACAATGGCAGCTTCATTTCACTGAACTCCATCAATTAAATGATTGTCAGGTCTCGAGGGCATGACCACACTAAGCTGGAAGCATCCAAGGCTTTTCACAATTACCCCACGAGACTCCACAAAGTCTGAGGCCACATCAGAGTGGAATAATTAAAAAGCAGGCTGAGGCTTCACTATCACCAGAGTTCCTACTCCATGACGAGGAAGGAGGGTGAACTGATGTCATTCAGCCTGAGGCGGACAGAGAACACCCCGGTTGCTTGCCAAACCCAATCAAAGGTTCCCTTAAAAAGGCTAGAGTGAACTTAATCACCAGATCACATAAATCAACTCAGAATCTGTCTGAATTCATCATCTGTAAAAATTAATTGTATTGTATTGTATTGTATTAATTTGACCACAAAAGAAGGTTAACGATCGCCCTGCTCGCTGTTCTGATGTTGCTGTCACGAACTGATGAGCCATGAAAATGAAAAACCGAGATTCAGAGGAGGGACGGGATGATGGATGCTTTAATCCTCCATCCTCAAGTATTTCCAGACAGGTACATTATGTAGGATCCTTAAAGGAGCAGTATGCTAAATTTATGGACATGTCTTTGAATAGACTGGGTGTTCATAATATTGTTTTTTATTAAGAAGTTATTATTTTAATTAATAAATTAATTATTAAATAGCTTTTTTAATGTTGGCTTTAAAAAGACATTTATATCTGCAGAGGCAGCGTTTTTCCTTTGAGTTTTTAAAAAACGTTAGGCATCCACATGACGATGTTTTGACACCAATTTCTCTGAGCACGTATCTGCTATAACAGTTGAAACACTTAAGTATGTATGTCAGGCCAAATGAAAATGTAATGGTCAAAGTGAGGCTGTATTACGATAGTTTTCATAATAATAGCAAAGCAGCTCTTTGGGCCATTCAATGTGGAGTTTGCATTTTGTCTCCATGTTTGCCTGGTCCAGGTACTCAAATTTGTGATATACATGAATTTGTGACTCAAATCTGGGTGTCAGAGTGAATGCATTTCTGTCACTATGTGTCGGCTCTGGGATTAACTGGTGAACTGTCCAGGGTGATCCAAACCTCCAGCCCAATGTCAGGTGGGATAGGCTCCAGCCCCTTAGCAACCCCGAACCAGCTAAGCTGTTACAGAAAGGAAATGGATAGATGGACATGGTTTTGAGTTCGTGTATATTCTGGTATTTCGTATTTCAGGAACAAATATTGAAAACCGAGTGTTAATTGAATTTTTCGTTTTATGATACAAGAATCAAAATTGAAAAACGAGGCATGTTTCCTTTTCAAGACCAAATGGGGATGAATGGAATTTGAAAATTGGTTAGATTTTCATTTTCTGATTTGATTATGAAAAGTAAAATCATGACGAGACAGAGACAAAGAAATGGTTTGTTTTTTACTTTTCTTAGAGCGGATGTGGTGGTTTATGAGGGAATGACAAGCATTCAGTCACTCATCCCTTTCTATTATTCCCTAACAGTAGCAATTTATTTAAAAGCAATATGAAGACATTGGGGTTAGATTTGAAGCTATGCTTACTCGTCTTGTCTGCATTGCTTTCTGATGTCTTTACTCTTAAAATGAAATGTACGTCAGCAAACCCGAAATCAAGGTTCTAACTGCTGACACACACATCCACAATGTCAACACCAGTTAAGTGGTTGTAATGTTGTGGTTGATTGTTGTATATTCTGCATCTACACAAGTGGAAACTGATGTAAGTCCCCAAATGTGCACCTGTGTCCCATAATAACTGATCGATTCTGCTGCAGTCCGTCATATCGAACCGATGATTTATGTTTTGTGTATCGGCAGACTGACAGCAGCTACTGACACTCCTACTGCAAGATCCATGACACACCAGTGGTTTATGTGGTTTATGGTTAGAATAAAGATCCAGGAGTGGATTCCAGCTGATGTATGGTGACATACATCACCTGGACATCATAAAAACGGGATGTTGTGATTGGTCCAGTAATATGAATGCCATCTATTTTAGTTTATGCCGGAAAAAAAATTGTTTCAGGCTTCATGTGTATTTAAATTAGTCAGTGATTGGTTTTAGTTTTGTGGCTGATCAGTGTGTGTATTAGCGGGTATAATCAAGATTAATCTGATATCAGAGCTGCTAATGTATTTCTAATTAGTCTGAGGGCGGTGAACAGGAGCCCCGCCCTCATTGGTGCGACTGTAAACGACCACATCCCCTCTCAGAAAACAAAAAAAAAACAAACCCATATTTTGTTTCTGTCTCTTCGTTATTTTATTTTTTTCATAATCAAAGTAGAAAATACATCACACCGTTTTTCAAATTTCCCTCATCCCTATTGGATCTTGAAATGGAAACATTGTTTTTCATTTTGATTATCGTATCTTGAAACCGAAAATCTAACGACCGCTCGCTTTTCAATATGTCTTTCTGAAAGGAAAAACGAAATACCGAATCACAGACTGACCGTTTTTGGTGGTGTTTTCAGAAGATTTGGATCTTCAGTCTGAAGATTTGGGAGACTGAAGATTCAGTCTTCCAAAATGCTCTTGTCCAGTGAACAAACCAAAGCCAAAATAAAAAGTGTTGTTGAACTAGGCCTATGCTGTTATGCTTAACAGCAAGGTCGTATCCTCGAAAAGTCCTTTGTATTGTACGAGCAATCCTCTGTCTCAGCTCTTCAAATTAAATGTGAAGTTATATCCACAGTGTTCTTCATTAAAAAAAAGTTACCTGATGCGATTAAATTACGAGCTCTTAGAATTACATTTTTAAATAAACGAGATAGATCTACTCAAATTCGTTGATTGTTCGATTCATGTGCACCAAATTTGGAAACAAAAAGAGCAACGGATAGAAAGGAATGTGAACTTTAAAAAAAAATATATATGTTTTCATAAAAACACTCCTCCTAGTGAATATAAAATTGACCATGAACATAGTCAACATTTGGACTAAATCAGACCAACAGAAGAAGAAGATAAAGCTCCCCCTAGTGATGGAAATATACGATTGCTCTCCTAAAGCAGACAGAGAGACAACCAACCATTCCTGCTCACATTCACACCTGTGTGTCACTCCTGTGATAAAAAAACTGCTTAGATAACCCCGATGACATGACTATGACATCGCCTGTGATATTATGTCTAACATAGAAATCCTGAATTCACAGACAGCATAATCTAACGGTTATCATGTGGAATAATGCCCCTTATAAGTTTACAAATAATTATTCAGCAGTTGCTCTGCTTCTTCTCAGACTACGTTTATAAGTCTATTTTTTTAAATTTCAGTATTTGTAAGAATCTCTGGATCTCTCTCTGTTTTTTTTTTTGTTGATATTTCTGAGTAAGGCTTCTCGTACCTTTTGAAAGCGACATCAACCCCCCAGTGTCAGAGGATTTCAATATCTTTTTCATTCATACACCTAATATAAGTGTATACTATTCATTACATTAGACAGGAGGGTCTCTATGCTTTTGTGTGAGTGTTTCTTCCATGTGCTTGTTTTCAGGCTCAGCCTGTCCTGTAAAGGAATGACACATGCATAGCTACTAGCCATAGGGTGACATACTGCAGCGGCTCCCAGGTTTCTGGAATGCTTACGTTCATTCGGAATGCTAGAAAACGTTTGTCTCAACCTGTTGAACTATTCACGCTATATGTTCGCCTCAATATATCTGAGAATTCTTATGTTTCTTACCTACTTATTATGGAAAGACGGCAACAAACAAACAATTGAACATTGCGACAAAATGTCGGGAAGGTCAACTTTTTGGTTTTGACAGTGGGAGACATGTTGGATCTACGTAGTTTATTCAGCAATGCTCTGATGGAGGTAGTTTAATCTATTGTATAAACTTTTCAGTCTGACTGGGATTAATTGAGAAAAAAAACACAATTATTTCATGCTTCTATTCATCTGTACACAGACATCTTGATGAAAGTGTCATATTTCCATCTCTACTTCCTTCCGCTGTTTCATGTTTGCAGGCACTTTTATAGATTTGTTGTTGCTCTGATTCTACTCTGACTATAGAATTAACTTTCAATCAAGAAGACCTATGAGAATAAGTCCATCATAAAGTCTTTAGTGCTAAGACTCAAAAATGAGATGGTGAATTATCGGTGCAAGTGAATTTGTTGAGACTGGTTGGGTTAGTGATGGCTGATCTTCTGGGACAAATGCAATAAAGTTGGTGAATCTGTGAAGAACTTGATAATGAATGTGAGAAATCAAAGCAGCAACATACAGAAAAATCATTTTAGCCTCACGTTTACATGGTTGCTGATCTAATCCTCTATTCAGACAGTTAGGAGTTCCGGGATAATACATTATCTCACCAATTTGAATACATTCTCAATTGGTTTTCTATTTCCTTGAGTTATATGCTAACTGCTACTAGCTGCTATTAAGACTTACGGTTGTGAACCAAACAACACAGCCCTGTCCCACCTCTCCGCCTTGCATTTACAAAGATGTTTGTTCCGACTCTTTAATTATCTTTGCTGCCCCCCACTTTTCCCCCATGGCATCTCCATTGGGTTTACATAGAGTGGAAGGTGGGAATAAAGGCAAAGAATCCTCTGAATGGCTGTGGAAAACTGGGCAAGGATGATGTTTGAAAGACTTAAAGGTATGAAGAGTCAGCTGGCATGACTGAACCTTTACTAGCGATTCATAAGCTTTTAACGCCACATAAATTATGTCTGTGGTGTTATATGGTTCGGTGCTTCATTGTCAATGAGCACATCTTGACTTTCTCAGGGAATAATTAATAGGGAAAAGCAAACAACGCAGTTTGGTTTTAAGCCCAATGAAAAAGGAAGCATAAAAACTAGTAGACTTTTCGTTGAAATCCCTGCAAAAACGGTGGACGTCGAAGGTCACAAATGTTAAACTGTGTACAGATCCACCACCCTGCTCACTTTGCTAAATGTTACTGCTGCAGCCCAATATACACCTTATCTTTATTAAGGTGTATTTGTATTATTAAATGACACTCTTTTGAGATCAATTGAAAAGAATACAATTAAAGCCACTATTGCATTTATTTGTATGATAATTGATTGCCATCATGTCAGCCCTCATGTTGAACCTTTCCTCCGTGTTGTAGATCCTGGAAAAGGGAATGCGCCTGGAGTGCAAGTGCCACGGCGTGTCGGGCTCCTGCACCACTAAGACATGCTGGACGACGCTGCCTAAGTTCCGTCAGCTGGGATACATCCTAAAGGACAAGTACAACCATGCTGTGCACGTAGAGCCGGTACGAGCCAGCCGCAACAAGCGCCCCACTTTCCTGAAGATCAAGAAACCCCACTCCTACCGCAAGCCAATGGACACGGAGCTGGTCTACATCGACAGGTCACCCAATTACTGTGAGGCTGACCCCTTGACTGGGAGCATGGGAACACAGGGTCGTCTCTGCAACAAAACTGCACTGCAGCCCAACAGCTGTGACCTGATGTGCTGCGGTCGAGGATATAACACACATCAATACTCCCGCGTTTGGCAATGCAATTGCAAGTTCCTGTGGTGCTGCTACGTCAAGTGCAACACCTGCAGTGAGAGGACAGAAGTGTATACCTGTAAATAGAGATATTTATTGGACGCATATTTAGATTTATGGCTAGACTGTGCGTGAACAGTCTGTGTGTGTGTGAATGGTGTGTTTTAGTGTGTTAATATATCCCAGAGTAAGAGCTCTCTGTGGTTGATAGACATGTGCGGAGTGACTGTTTTGCCATTCTGGCATCCCGTCAACCAGATCCTCCAACGTGTGTTGATAATACTGATGCCAATGGACATCTGCCATGACACTGGACCCAACCTATGGGCTTGTGAATTTTATTTTCATTTTTAATTGCCCTTTCAGGCCTCCTAGACTAATAATTTATTCAAAAGAGAAAACTACTGATGACCAATTCACTGTTTTAGACAAGAATCTGGTTAGATCTTAAGTTGGTATACAGCGATCGGGCGTATCATTATAACCACCTATAAGTGAAGTCAGAGTAACATTTTTATCTTGTTATAATTGCACCTGAGAGTTATCGGGATTTTGTTACGGAGCAAGTGAACATTTAGTCCTGAAGTTGATGGTTGGAAGCAGAAAAATGAGAAAACATATGAATCTGAGCCACTTTGAAAGGAGCCAAATTGTGATGGCTGCACGACTGGGTCAAAGCATCTCCAGGTCTGCAGGACCTTGTTGGGTGTTCCTGGTCTGCAGTGGTTATAACCTACAAAAGTGGTCTTTGGAAGGAAAACTGATGAACAGGGTCATGGTTGCCCAAGACTCATGGATGCATCTGAGGAACAAAGAGTTGCCACTCTTCAAAAGGTTAATGTTGGCTCTGATTAAAAAGGTTTCAGATTACACAGTGCATTACAAAAGGGGACCAAAACAATATTAGGCAGGTGGTTTGACTATTATTGCTGATTAGTGTAGCTGCATTTTATGCATTCTTGTGAAAGAAATCTCGACAAGCACTTAAAGCAAAGATCATTTTCTGTTTTTCTCATACACTGGAGATTAAATCTGGAATTGGCAAAACTGAACCGAGTAATGTATTTTGGATCCTGCAGCGCACATGCAAAGCCTAACAAAAGAACATTAGACTACTGATCTTGAGCGCAGTAAGATAGTAATTATTATTTTTTTACTTACTTCTGTCGCCTCTACCCTACACTTTGCTGCTAGTTGTGTGATTTGGAGTGTGTAACGGAGCGGCCATACACTCCTCAAGCCCCGGCAACACCACCATTGGCAAAAAAAAAAGCTTCCAGACATAAATACCCCTTTTGTTGATCGATAGAATATATTTTGTAAGAGATTATTTTTATATATAATATTGTTTTAATTTATTTTTTATCTGTATGTAAGATATTTTCACCTGGCGTTTCTAACTGTACAGTTACTAAGTTTACCTAAAGGGTCCATTCAAACACTGTTCTGAAAATATGCCTTGTTCCTCAGCAGCAAAATATAACAATGTTTTACTGAAATGTGCAGTTTTGTGCTTTGTAAACTGTTTCTGGAATCATTTCACCATGCTTTGCTTCCAAAGGAGAGCCAAAGTCATGACGTCAGCTCCAGTTTAGATGTTCTGCCAATGTTAGATTAAACAACATTTCTTGTGCAGCATTTGTCTCACATGTCTAAATTGATAACTTTGTAAATATTATATACACAGTCTTAGTTAACCTAAGATTAAGTCTTTTACTTTACTTAGAAATGGGTTAACTAGGCCTATGCTGGCATCCCCTACAGCAGGGGTGTATCACAGAAAGCCCCCCAATCCTTTGTGTTATACGAGTAATCCCCGTGATTATACTCCTCAAATTGAATGTGATGCTATATTCGGGCCAACAGTGTTTTTCATGAAGAAGCTCCCTTTAATGATTAAAATATGAACTATTAGAGTACAATATGACATGTACCTGTAGAAGATAGATTTCCTGGAGTTGATTAATTTGCACCAAATTTGTATTATATCGACCAAGGTGTGAGAATTTTTTGGCTGAAAACCTTTGGAGAGAAGACACCCCCCTAGTGTTGGAAATATTAGGCCGACCTTTCCCAAAATCATGAATTTTTCCTACCGCTAAGGTTTATGGGGTAACAAAATTTGAAAGTGATTCATTACATAGTTTGAGTCTGTTAATACGAAGGCTCAGCGCCGGCTGACGCGGTAGACGTGGCGATGAAGTATCCAAAATATGATATATTAAAGTTTTTTTTATGTGGTAACCATTGTTTATCAGCAGGGTTCTCCGTTGGTACAAGCCATAGGAATAAATGTTGGTTTTAATTCATGGTGTAGTCATTGAGTATCTCCATCTTCTTTTTTTACCGTCCATTTGAACTTTTTTGGGACGTTGCATCACACTCTTAACTTGGCAAACAGAAGCACAAACAATCATGTTAAGTATTAGTTCTTGTTTACAATGCAAACACAACCAAACGAAAATAACCTGACCCATAAAATATAAAGAAAGAAAGGAGGAAATGACCAAAGGAACCTCTTAAAACAGCAATGTCAAATCTGTTTTCATGAATTGCTCTCAACCCTGGCCTAAAGAGATCACAGATGAGGAACTGTCTATTACGATCAAGACAGTTAGAGTTGGTGCGTGGTACAACGAATCCTCATGCCCGACTAGTGACAAAGAGGACTAACTAACATCCCTCAGAACTCATTTACAGTGAAAATGTCTTTATAATAGCTAAACATGTAGAAGAGTTTAACTACATATGCTGTGTATATACCAAAATAATTAGCAATATTATATTTTGTAAACAAGAAAATATTTGACGTCTTGAAGACACTTTCGTCATTCAACTGTTTTAACCAATTCCAACAGACTATTCTCTTCTGCTGGTCCGTAAACATTTAGTCTGCAAACAACCCTGAAAAACAGAAATAACCATAACGTCTCTCTGTAGAGGGCAGAAAGAAAAAATCCTCGGCATCTCCCTTTAGCTTGCCTTCCCATCAAAGTGGGAAAAAACTCTGGATCTGTCACTTCATTGAGTCAAGACCCAGACCCTCACAGAGTTCTAAATAAATCCTTTCAGTGGTGTCGATATTCTCTTGCCGACATCCTCTTGACATACACTGCTTACTAACGTGACATAATATTGATCGAATTTACAGACTAAGTCTCTTTTTTTTTCAAGTTACGTGTTGATACAAATGTGATAGACATGGAACAGAATCTGGGGTGTCACATACATAGTTTGTGCTGTTTGTCAACTTTCTCCCTAATTCTAATAAAGTCTGGGTATCATTTCATTTAAACATGTTTGGCATTTGATGTTTTTATTGGAGAAATGAACTGTAGATATGTTCATGGGTAAAGATTCATCAGATTAGGCACTTAGGGAATCTGCATCTTTGTTCTATGACTAGATCATCAAGAGACAATAAGGTGGCACTCAGGGGCAGGCTCTATTTTGCTCTTAGCACAAGAGCTGCGTAGATTTTGATCAGGAATAAGCAGCCACCCTACCTTTGCATCCTAACTGTGTTTCATGAATTAGTGCCATTGCACGATAACAACTAACTTGGAGCTATACTATACAGGAGACATAGCATACTATTACTGTGTTATACAAAAAACAACATCCTAAAATATGTCTCTGCAATTGATCCATCTCTGAGGAGAGGTGGGCGAAGCCTTTGAAACTCCCGGGGAGCTAATTGGGTTTCAGGTCTTGCTCCTGGCCCCTACGACAGGTTTACTGCAAGGGCAATCCAGAGATTGAACCGCTGACCTTCCAGTTGGGGGACCACCACTCTACCTCCTGAGGTACAGTTGCCCTGAAATGGTTGATTGTCTTTGTTGTTTGTTGTTCAGGAGTCTCCACAGCAGTTCATCAGTTTCCATCTACCCCTGCCCTCTGCATCCCTCCCTGTCAAAGCAACCAACTGCATGTCCTCTCTCACAACATCCAGAAACCTACTCTTCAGTCTTGCCTTCGTTTTGCCTGTTAGGCAGCTCTATCTCCAGCATTCCTTCTACCAATAGGTCCACTATCCCATCTATCCAAACCATCTCAATCTGGCCTCTCTTACTTTGAATCCGAGATGTATATCCTCATCACTCCCAAAGGAAATCTTAACACAGTGGTTCAATATAAAGATGAAAATAAAGATATTGCAGTCATGACTGTTTTGAAAATGTTGACAGGACGATAAATTCACATTCTACTTAACTAAAATGACATATCAATATGCAATCAGACGAGTACTAAGAGTAAGGCTAGTAACCAGTACAGTATCATGGCTGGTTGACTCTAGGTAGAGCTGTTATTACAGAAGTGCTGTGGTCTATAGTTATGTTTACAGAAACAATGTATTTTTTTAAGTGGCGTTCCTTGGGACATCTCGTGACATCTCGTGTCCTTCAGTACTTGAGGTTGCTTTTGTATGAGACAAAACCGGTGAAATCGTCTGTTGTAGAATCTTAAAGTAGAGGTCAGTGTATTTTGTGTTGAATTGAAATTCCAGGTCCTCATTGCTGTTTGGATAATTAATGTTTTCTTAAAATTAACATGAGAAGAGCCAGTTTATATTTAAAACATATTTTTAAATATAAACAAGTTTTTTTTACCAGGACCAGTTGGGTGAAGGAGTCGTGATTGAGGGTTGTGGTATGGAGGGTGTCACAGCAATGTGTGTTTGAGTGAGCAGTGGGAGTGTGGTGCTGCCGGCTGATGGATTACTCTGACATCTGCTTCTTTCACTCGTCAACGGTGTTGCTACAACGACCACACTGGGCCCCCCAAAAATTCTCCACGTCCCATAGAGAGGCCAGGCTGCCCATCAACAAAACGGTAACCATGCAAAAGCCAGATAAAATTTGTATGCTATTTATTTTGTGAAAATGGCAACTGGGAGCAGTGTGGGGAGGGGGGCTTTACAATTGCAAGGGATGATGTCAACAGGGATTTCAATCTGTGGA